>LOJH01001483.1:0-21321 GCA_001685095.1 Ellobius talpinus
TATATATATATATATATATATATATATATATATATATATATATATATAAAACCTTCCCTTTCTGCTCTGTTTGAGCCCAGCTGTGAAGCTAGTGCCATCATCTCAGGTCAGGTCAGACTTCTCTTTCCTGGGTTCTCATGTATTATGGAAGTGAAACATTCTCAGAGGTCAGCATCTGAGCCCCCATGGATGTCCAATCAATGCCCCACTCTTTGTGGAAACTGGAAACAATTAACTGTGTTAGCTTCTGCTTCCAAGAGCTGAGCCTCCTCCTGCCTTGCCTGGCTTATGCAAATCAGGGCCCTGCAGCTTCTGCTAGCTATATCACCTCCTTCTCCTTCAGGCACAAAAGTTAGTCACTGGGCCTGGGATAAATCTAGCATGGCTAGGGGGAGAGTCACCCAGACTCTGGAAACCTCATCCTTAATCTTGTCTCCTTTGCCCAATGCCTAGGAACTGTTCTTCCATCTTGAAGGGGAAGACATAGCAATCCACCTCTGCCTTTGCCTAGGTACTTCTTTGAAAGGCAGAATGCAAGTATCCAGTCTAGAGGGGGCAAAGGAATCAGTCCCCATCTGTATCTCAGGGGCCAAGGGTTCTGTGGGTGAATGCAGAATGACTCACTGTCTCCTCATTTACCCTCAGTGAAGGTCTTCATGTCAACTCACCCTTCACACTGACTTTGGCTGCTGGTACCCTCAAACTATAGGAACATCAACATGGAGATGGCCAAGGGCTTGCCTTTGAGGACCATATGCCACATAGGTGCCAGGCACTCTATAGTCTATGACTTAGCATAGACTATCCTCACAGGGATCTCTAAAATGTAACCAGGAAGGTGTATCTAAGCTTTACCTGGAATTGGAAAGTGATGGGAGAGCCGGAGGACAGTGACCAAGCCTTTGTGGATCATGCTCAAGAGCATGAGCACGCAGGAGGTCAGCTCTGGGCAAGTGCTGCGAGATGGCACCTCTGGTGGAGTCTCAGCGCTGGGGAGGGGTTTCTTGGGAAGCAGCCAGGAGGTTACTGGGCAGAACATGAGCGAGCGATAGAAAGAAGGCCAAGGCCATGGCAAGAGTTCGGCCTTGTTGCTGTTGTTCTTGGCAGTGGAGGGCTATTCATGGTTCAAGGCAGGAGATAACTGACCACATTTCAGGAAGACTATTTTGGTTATTGCTGTAGTCTGGAACATTGTCCAAAGACCTGCATGTTAAAGGTTTAGTCCTAAGCTTGGTGCTGTTTGAAGGTGGTGTGATCTTTAAGAGGTGGGGCCTGGTAGGAGGTCTTAGGTCATTTGGGATGCTTCCTCCTTGAGTGGATTGTGGGGGACATTCTCCACCTCTTTCTTTTGTACCCAGCCATAAGTGAAATTCTTTCTGCCACGTGTCCTCAGTATGATCCACTCTTCTGCCATAGGCCCCTCTGTCATGGGCAAAAAACTTCAAAACTTCAAGCCAAGATAAAACCTTTCCTTTTTCAAAAGCTGATCGTTGTAGGCATTCATTGCAGTGATGAAAAGCCAACAGACATAGTGGTGGTGGTCTGTGTGTCTTTGATGAGGACAATAGCTTTGACAAATGAGCATGTATTCCTCCAGAGCATATTCTCAACTGGGACACATGGCATGACCGGGAATAGTAGAAACTTCCAGCGTCACCTGTAGTTTCTCTCTGGACCTCTGGCAGTTCTCAGCTTTTGGCCCTTCCTCCTTCCTGTTCAGTTCTGGCATGTCTCTGCAAAGCTTGTGTGTTGATGATGTTCCCAGCATCGTGCTGGCAGGAGGTGGTGTGGACTTAAAGAGATGGAGCCCAGTGGGAGGCCTTTGGGTCACTGGGGAGTGTCTTTTCACTTCCTGACTGGAACAGTTGCTTTTCTCATTGCTGGAACCAAGTTGCCTGACAGGAGCAGCTTAAGGGAAGAAGGGTCCATCGCAGTGGGGAAGGCATGGCAGAGTTCATGGCAGAGGCTTGCTCTTGTGGCCCCAAACAGGAAGCAGAGAAAACAGGTCAGAGCCAGGAACCTTCAAAATCTCACCTCTTCAAAGTCTCCACAGCCTTTAAAATGACACCATGAACTCGGGACTAAGTTCTCAAATCATGAACCTATAGGAGATGTGTTCAACTCAAAACAATGCCAACCATGAAGTAAGTATATAAGCAGTCTTGCTTACCCCATGCTGCCATAATATGTGGTCTGGAGCCTCCAAAACAGAGCCAATGCTTTCTTCTTTAGCAGGGCATGGTGGAGCATATCTGTAATCTCAGCACATGGGGAGCCCAGGCAGGGGCATTACCAAAAGTACCAGCTTGGTTTACACAACGAGTTCCAAGGTAGCCATGTCTCACAGAAACCGAACAGAAACAACCAAATCAAGACCTCTTCCTTTTAACAGCTGGTTATCACAGGTACTTGTTACAGCAACAGGAAGCTGCCTAGCACACCTCCGATATGAAACCATGACATTTAGAAAGAAATACTGGCCTAGGATCCTGGTGGTGGGAGCACCTGTCCTCCAGCCTCCCTTCTCCACAATTGCTCTCTTCCTAAACTCTCACAGAAGAGGAAGCCCCACCTTAAATGTCTCTGCAGGTCGGGAACAGTATTCAATCCTGGAGTGATTCTGAAAGCCAGGTCTTATCAGGAAAGGTAGGTAGGAACCTGGTTTCTCGAGGTCACCATGGTAACCAGCTGGAGGCAAGAAGGAGCTGGGAGTGGAGCAGGGCTGAGTCACACTGAGGAGGAGGCTGTCCCTGAATGGGTGAGGGGACTCAGGGCAGACAGGGAGAACTGCTTGCTGCACTGTGAACCTTTGAGCTCCATAGTTGTTGCTGTGGAAATCTTACATGTCCATGGAGGACCGAGGGTCCACCCTGCGGTGGGTGCCTGGGAACAAGGGTATCAGAAGAGACTGGAATGGAATGTTAGGCCGACTGTCAAAGCCATTCCCAACTTGGTCTTAGCTGACTAAGTTTCTTCTTTCTGTTACTTAGATAGAATATCCTGACAAAAGCAACCTAAAGGGGAGAAGGTTGGTTTGAGTTCACAATTCAAGGGCACAGTCCATCGTGACAGGGAAATCAAAGCAGCGGGAGCTCGAAGCAGCTAGTTACACGCCTCCACGGTCAACAACGTGGAGAACAGTGAATGCTAGTGTTTAGCTTCCTTATTTTATCCGGTCCAGGCTGTGTGGCATCCACTGTTAAGGTGCATCTTCCTGCATCAATTAATCTTATCACAGTAACCCCTCACAGGCATGCCCAGAGGCTAACCTCACCTGTGTAATCTTTTGTAGGTGTGCCTGGAGGCATCTCCTGTGATTTCAGATCCTGTCAAGTTGACAGTTCATACTAAACCATCACACCAACCCTCACATTTTCTCAGGGCATTCTTTGTGTCCCTGACCCCACTGCCACCTCAGGGTTCCACGATCCAGCCCAGCTGCCTTTCTCAGGAGAGACCTGGACTCACGTTGGTACCTCAGCCTGATTTGTCTTTCCTCTGGGGACCCCCCCATTTCATCCTTAAGCCTCAGGGGCAGATACCTCTCTCCATCATGGTGTCTCATAATCTTATAATCTTTTCTCCTCTCCCTCCTTCCCTTCTGTCATTTTATTTTATTTTATTTTTCTTATGTTTTGAGACAGGCTCTTGCCACAACCCGAACTGTCCTTAAATTCATGGCAATCCTGCCTCAGTCTCCTGAGTGCTTGGATTATAGGCGTGAGCCACTACACCTGACCGAAATCTTCTATTAATAACCTTTCCCACGGTGACTGCCATGTGGATCCAGTTTGGTACTGAGTGGGTATTCACTAGTGGGGGGGCATGTGCCCACCTGGTCTCTGGGTAAGAAGGCCCAGAAGTGCTCATCCGCACGGAGCTCTGCAGACACTCCTTGAGAGAGGGTATGAATGAATGAATCCATGAATGAGTCTGGTGTTGCTACCAGCCGAGCCCAGAGCACTTGAGCCTGTTTGGGCCGTCCACACCTGGCCTTTGAGCCTGGAAGCTAAGCTGCTGCTGTGATTACACAGGGACTCAGAGCACTTTATAGGTTGTACCGCTTAACTACATTTTGGGGTGAGCAAAACTCGCTCACTATCCTGGCCAGACCAGTTCCTGGATTGTCCCATTAGGACATACATATATGTCCTTCTGTCCGTCCATGCATCTGTGTGCTGTCTGTGTGTTATCTGTTTATAAATATAGATATGTTTACATCTGTCTCAGGCATTTGCATGCACCTATAATCTATGTAAATGTTTAATGTATAGTAATCAATCTTTCATCTCCAACCATCTCTCCTCAATCATATCTGTCTATCCATCTGTGATCTGTTATTGTCTGCATAGCTTTGCCATCTACATTTATGTGTATTTTTCTGTATTCCTAAAGAAAGGCGACTTGCTCAGAATTTGGGTGACCTGGGTATGAGAGTCAGGAAGCTGGGAAGGAGCTGGCAAAGAGAGAAGGGGGGCAGGGTGCCTTGTAGCTCTCGGGCCTGGGAGGAGTAGTGCTGGCAGAGATGAGGTAGTGGAGGGACAGACACCCTGGCTTAGAGTGGGGCACTGCAAAGGAAGGGACTAGGAGCAGGCTGGGGATGTGTTGCAGCTCAGGTACGCTCCATGTTGTGAGCCTCCATTTGGCCAGACCTGGAGTGCCACGTCACCCTTCTTTGGCTGCGGGGATGACTTGATGCCTGCAGAGTGATGGGGCCACCAAGGCCTGGGAACAGCCTAGCCGCATCAGGATGGGGCAGAGGTAGAGAAGGAGGTCGCCCTCAGATGGTCTCTGGAGCTGGCTGCTCTTCACCCAGCAGCTTCCTGCTGTGCCCAGAGGAGCAACCCCCCAGGAAGGCAGCTACAGTGGAGGAGAACTGGGACTCCAGATTGTGGGCAGGGGTGTGCCGATCAGTGCAGGTCTTCAGAGACAGCCGCCTTGTCTAAGTCCACTTGCCATGTCTTACAGTCCCATTGGAAGGAGCAGAGAGAGCCCCACAGGCTCCGAAGTGTTGCACCACATACCGCCTGTGGTGTCTTGGCACAACACTTGAGGCGGTGCTGCCTTGCTCCACCTCCCTGACCTGTACAGGTGTCTGGGGCATTACTGCAGGGAGGCAGAAGTGGGCCCAGGCCTATCCCTCACCCCCATCCCATGCCGATTCTCCATCTCCACTCATTTCCTTAGCCTCATATCCCATGCCAGTTTCTCTACAACCTTTCCTCTTTTGTGAGCCAGCCAGTGTTGGGGGCGGAGTCAGAGTATACCAGGAGAGGGTTTGCTGGAAGGAGAGAATATAAATTGCCACCAACAAACCACTGTGACATCACAGTGTTTCCCCGACTGAGTGCGTTCTGGCTAATGGCAATGCTTTGTGTGTCCACCCCCAGGGTGAGCCCAGCCCTGATGTCACATGTGGATACACTTGTTCCAGTTTCACACATCCTGTACCCTTTCCTGGTTTCTTTGGCTCCGCATTCCATTGGTTTGGGTCATGAGTTCTGCCTGTGTTTGCAGGTGTTTTCACATTTTGCCTTCGAAACAAGACACAATTCCTCTTTGTATGACAGCTGAGGCCTACAGCGAGGCTCTTTCTTGTTGCTGAATTCCTTTCTCTGTGTCCGGGAACTTCCATTTGGTGACCAGGCGTTTTCTCATTGGACAGCAGTTTTCCCCAGACCTATGTTGATTGAACCCCAATCTTGACACCTAAACTTAGCTTAGTAACTTGCTCCACTTTTCTTCATGGGAAGATGGAGCTGAGAACAAACCTTAGAAAGAATGCAAGGCTAAACGCCCAGGGAAGCTGCTTGCATCCTTCAGGGCCTCCAGGAAGAGAAAGCAAGGCAAGAGGAGGGCTGCCATCTGGGTAGCAGTGTGGGCAGAAAGGTTGCTCCTATAATGAGTGTCTCCTGGGAGGCCTCTGGGGGAGATTTTCTAGCCTTCCAGGAAAGAATATTTGTAGGCCAACATGGGTTATCACCTTCCCTTTAGATATTTGCCTTTTGTGGTTAGTTCCTTGACTGCTTTTGAACATATGACCATTTTAAAAACTAGAATCGATTCTCCCAGAAGGGGAGCAAAAGCCCCCCTGCATTCATGGAGAGCCTTTCATTTCCCACCTGTAATGAACATTGAGCTTCGGTGGGAATGGCAAATGCTTTGGGGCTCTGGAAATATGGATTATGTAGATGAGCTATTTAAGGACCTTTGAAAATGCTGACCGGGTCTGGCGTATTTAACTGGCTGTTAGAGGTGTGGATTGTCTAATGGGCATTTGGGGACCTTTAAACACTGTGATCATGACAGATCTGGAGAGCTACCAAATCCCTCCTGGCCTCTTAGGCCTGTCTGCTGGTGAGGAAAGGCTTGCTTGGGCAAGGCAGTGTTTACATAGTGCCTGGGGTCTGTGGTGCTAGTGGCCTGACAGAGAAGGGGAGAGATTTAAAGAAGGTGGTGGCCTCGCAGAGGCCCCTTCCAAGTGGCTTGGGCTAGGAAGCAGAGCCGTAGACAAGCTGAGTCCTGAGGGCCTTGTTAAAAGTCCCGCTGTTTAAAGATGCCCCCTGAAGGAGGTTTTGATATTTTGTTCAACTCATTTTGCAAAGTGTGAGTAGAGAATTGGTAGAAATATGAGGATGATGGCTTCACCTCCCCCCCCCAGTTCTAGATGCCTTAGACTCGGGGATGGAGGGATGTTCCTTCTGAGCAACAAAGCTCTGGGTCAGAGTACCAGGTTGTCATTAAAGACAAGGGAACAGGTATTCAGCTTCTGAAGTACTGATCGTGCCAACAAGTTGTGAAGAGTCTGGGCAGGCAATCTCGGGCCTCCCTGGCTCAGCCTTGAAGAGCACCCAGGACACAGAGTTCCAGTTCTCAGGACACAGCCCCCCTGACACGGCCTCTGGAGCCTTTGGAGGTCGTTGTCCTTGATCCTGCTTTGCGAAAAGTGGAGGCCAAGGCATTTCTCTCCTCCTCTCTTTTTGGCCTCCTCCGTGGAGCCTGCTGGTAAATGCCATGACTCTGAAGGTCAGCCTCCCTGACCTCTGCCTTTGCCAGAGACCATGGGCAAGTCTTCCATCTCTCTAGCCTTAGCGCCCTTCTCCGTAGACAGAGGTGGTGCTGGTGCCTCTTACGTTTGCCAAGAGGATTGTGGGTGTGCCCTCAGGCTTCATAGCTGTTTGCTTGGAAACCCAGACTCCCACTTTATCTTCATGCCTGAGTTGCTCTGTGACCTTGGAAGATTTACTTCACTCTCCGGTCCTCATTTTGTCTCCAGACTGAGGCATCAGGGTGGCCTGCTGATGAACTTGGGTGCCCACATCTACTCTACAGGAACTGTCCTGCCTCTTCCTCAGGGAAGCAGGATTGGATGGAAGATGTCCCAAATGTACAAGAAAAGGCTGTCACACTGGAATTGAATGCAGTATGGATGCTAGGAAAAGTGATCTTAGTGGTGTGCAATGGACCCATTTGTGGTAGTTAGTGATTCTAGAACAGTTGTTGGGGCCCCAAGGTTAATCCAGGGAGGAGGGGGTTAGAGATAGAAGGGTGCAAGTTAGAGGCCATATGTCGGAGTAGGAGTGGAAAGGCAGGGGAGATTAGAGTTGTGTTTCTTAAAATTTCTGCTTCTGGGGTCTTCTCTAGATGTTGCATGAAAGGTAATCGACATGGTCAGGTGCGGGGATGTCGGGGACATTCTATACTCATAACCTGTGGTCTTTCTTTGAATTTGAGTGATGTAATTATCCTCAGTTCACAGTGGAGGCCATGGGCAGGAGGAGAATGGAGAAGCTTACCAGACGAAATTGGATCATCTGCGTAGGAGCCCCTAGCAGCTGAGACCCCAAGGGGGCTTGGTGTTGTGTGGCCTTCCCTAGTGCTCTCCAGTCCAAGCTGGGTATATGGTCTGTTAGCCCAGAGTGCTGGTCAGGGTTGCTTCTACAGCACTGGTCTAGGCTCAGGGGAAATGGATGGGCTCTTCCCTTTGTGTTTTGTTGGACTTCAAGGCCTGGCCTTTTGCATCTCAGATTCTCCTCCTCTGGGTCTACAGTGGACCTGAGCATGACTAAAGGGATCTGTCACTGACCCCTCCCTACTGGCACATCTTCCTTCCTCATTGTCCATCTCTGTTCATCCCCATGCTTGCAGAAAGGTACCCAGTAGGTGGATACCTGGCCTCTCTATACAGCTCTCATACTGCCCTCCCAATGTGCTGGGAGCAGCTCCCTGATCATGTGTTCAAACCCTCATTGGTACTGTTGCTGGGAAAGGTTTCAGAACCCTTAGGAGGTAAAACCTTGCGGGAGAGAGTAGGCCACTGGGGTTGGACCTTGAGGATTTGTAGCCCTGCTGCATTTCCTGTTCTCTCTGCTTCCTGGTTGCCTACACAATGTGACCAGCCTCTTCAAACTTCTGCAGGCCGTGAAGGCTCTGCCAAGATGGATGTATCCCCTGGGACTGTGTAAGCCAAAGTACACCCTTCCTTCCTTACATTGCTTCCTGTCACGTGTTCCATTAGAGCCGTGAGAAAAGCAACTTATAGATTGCACCAGCACAGGGACCTGAGTTCAGATCCATAGGACTCAAGTAAGAAGTTAAGTGTTGTGGTGTACACTTTAATCTCAGCTCTGTGGGAAGGGGCAGTGGAGATGAGCGGGTCCCAGTGCTATGCTGGCCACCAAGCCTAGCCACTTGGCAAGCTCTAGATGTAGAAACACTGCCTCAAAACCAACAACAAAAGCAAGACAATAGAGGAAGGCACCTGGTGTTAACCTCTGGCTTCCACACATACGTACAGGCACGCACACACACACACACTCCAAACACATGCCGCACATGTATACAATACACACACATACTACAAACACATGCCACACATATATACAATACACACTCTACACATTACACAATACATACACACGCACACACACGTGCCCATTTGCCACACCCTTCCCCCCACTCACGCTTTTCATTCTAGAAATAAAAAGGTATACATGCATACATACATAGAAAATTCTCTCTAGTGAGCTCTCTACCTACAAACCATCTGTCAACATTTCATCTAATTTCATCTTAGCATTTTCATTCCCATCAATGAGAACATATTGTAAATACAATCCATTTCCAAGATTCTCTCTTCATGTCTTATTGTGACTGTTCCCTCAGTCAATCAATATGATCAGATCTGAATGCCCCACACTGTTTCCCTAGAAGAGGTGATCATAACAGTTGTGTCCTTAATGTTTGACCTTAACTCTGCCCTGGTTCTGCAGCGGTGCGGAAGAATCTCTTCCCCAACATAGTGACCCCTGGTGACGGCAGTAGCCTCTCTGGAGATCACAGCTCGGTTCTTGGCATTCAAAGGCTATGGCCACTGGGCACAGGAAGGAGGAAAATGAAGGGCACATTTCAGAGTTTCTTCTGTCTCCTGGTGTGAAGTATCTGGTCCTGGACACTTTTTGTGTGTTCCTAGAGCCATTGAACGTGGACTGGAAATCGAGGCTTAAGAGTATTTAGCCATAAATATGCACGGTCAGAGGCCATGTCCAGCTGCGGAGTTGGCTTCTCCCCTATTCATATGCTTCAAAAGGTAGAAGCTAGAATGTCAGACTCCAGGTGTGTGTCTACGGAGGGCCTGGGGAGTTGGAGCCTGCCCTAGGGTCATGGGGGAAATGAGCAATGCAGCCAGAGACCTGGACCTCCAAGTCTCAGGTTGGGCGTCTTGCAGCTTCCTGGCCTGCCTCCTGGAGGCGGGTTTTTGGCCTGTGGTTTTATCCTTGTCCACCATTTCATTCTACCCTCCTAATAACTCTGAATCAAATTGTTTGGCTTTATATTCATAAATTTGAAGTGGAGTTCTTAACAAGCCTGTCAGTAAGATGAAGAAGGGCGGGTGAGAAGGAGAGGTGAATTCGAGGAACTGGGGCTATTTTTAAACACATCCTCATTATTCCAGAGTTTGCAGGTCACCAGTGCCAGAGAAGAATTCCACAGACGTGACAGCTGGTGCTAAAACAATTAGGCTCAAAATGACAACCCAGGGCTGCGTGTGCATGGGTGTGCAAGCATGGGCATGTGTATGGCCAATCCTCTTCTTCCTTTCCTTAGATTGCGAGGACGATTTCCTGGAAATGTCAGGTACAGAGCCAGCTGTGTTAGTGGGACCTGGGACAGGGGCACTGAGTATGTCAGAGCCGGACCATTCCCCCCTGCTGTGCACACAGGCCTCAGCGCTACCTAGCCATCCTTCTCAGCTGCTAAATATGGGTGGGAGCAGGGCCTCTGTAGGAGCCTCTTTGTCTCTGGAAGGCATTGTGGGTCTAGCACTCCAAGCACTCTGATGCAGCCATTTTATAGTAACCTTGAAGCCCCATCCTGTCATTCCTTTCCAGTCTCAATCCTGTCCAAGTATCCTCTCGAGTTCACGGTGTGGTTGCTTATTAGTGGGGAAGGGATGCTTCACTTAGCTTCTTTCCTTCATGATCCCCGGGAAAGACCTGCCTCTTCATTTCGACTGCCCAGTTCCCCTGCCCAGTGTTATTCATCCCACTTGCTTTCCAGTGCCCTCACAGATGTTTGTACCAGTGGGCCACTACCCGTGTCCATCCTTCAGGCAGAATGGCCTGAAAAAAGGCATATGAGGACATTGAGCATCTTCCTGGAGAGAAACCACATACAGTTAGAAGGGCTGTAGGGTGTATATATGTCTGTCTATCTTTTTGTCTGTCTGTCTGTCTGTCTGTCTCATTCATTATTAGGGAATGAGTAGTAGAATTAAAAGTGGGCTCTGGTTATGGTTTCTACTTGTCCTAAGGAGAGTCCATTAATAAAAATAAATGTTGTGTGTATGTGTGTGTGTGATGCATGTGTGTAGGTATGCTTCTCCGTGTGTGCACCTGTGGATGTAGAAGTCCATGTCCTTCTTTTCCTATCAATTTGTTTTAGATGGATTATCTCATTGAGCCTGGAGGTCCCTGTTTTGGCTAGGTTGGCTGGCCTGCAAACCCCCAAGTTCCCCCTGCCTCAGTTTCCCTGAACAGTACAAGGTCCATTAATGTGTACCATCATACCTGGCTTTGAAATGGGCATTGGGTAGCCACACCAGGCCTTTATGCCTCTGTAGCACCAAATCTACCCACCAAACCATTTCCCTAGCTCCAGGCCAATCCTTTTGTGTGGACCAGGAGAGTGTTTGCACAACAGCATAGTAAGACACACACATTCGAATTTACACGGTGTCTAGATGCAGGAGATAGGAAGCTAAAGGAGTGTAGATGGGGGGCTGTGTTTCTTCTCTTCACAGAAGAAATTTGTCAAGAAACCTCTCGGCTAAGTTTCCCCTGTGATTGGAGATTCACTTTGTATTCTGCCTCTTCTTTCTCACCTAGCTCCAGCTCCATGTGAAGGGTGAAAGTCCACAGCAAGGAACATGGGAAAGGACCTCAGAGCTACTGCTCAGGTTAGCTGGGTGCTCAGATCATGTCACTTGGCAGTGGAGCCAAGTGCCCGCTGAGGCCAGTGACACCGGTAAGAGGCAGCTGAGGGTGACTGTGGCCCATTTCCCCCACGAGTGCCCCTTATTAGAAACTAATAACAGAGAACCATAGAGAAATATTTTAGTCAATATCTATAAAAGATGCTGTATTGATTTGAGAAGATGATAACAGAAAATGATTACAGAAGAAAAGCGATTTTCTAGTCATTGCTTTCTTTAATTTTTTTCTCTCTCCATCTGTGTAGATTGGTAGGATAGAATTCCAGAACTTTAGTTGTTAAAGGGGGGTTGGAAAGTGTGATGGTTTGGCTTTAGTTATCGACTTGATATAGCATAGAACCACTCCAGAAGAGTTTATCAATAAAGGATTATCTCCATTGGGTTGGTCTGTAGACTTGTCTGTGGGGAGTTAACGTAATTAGCTGATGTGGGAACATCCATTCCCCTGGGCACGGATGGCACCATTCCCTAGGCAGAGAGGGCCCTGAACTGTGTAGAGTAGGGAAATCTAGCTGAATACAAAACACCCTCTCTGCTCTTGACTGTGGATGCGATGTAAGTCGCTGTACCTGCAGCCTTGACTTCCCTGCTATGATAGACTGTAACCTGGAAATGGGAGCTAAAATGAACCCTTTCCCCCTCAAACTGATTTTTGTCAGGGTATTTTGTCACAGAGGCAGAAATGAACTTAGAACAGAGAGGCTATGCCTGTCAGTTAACTGAGACCCAAGAGGAGGTAACCTATGAGAGCACAAGGACCACTGGATTCCATCTCTCTTACCACATCTGCAACCCAGCCAGACAGCATTCACTGGAGCAGAGATGTTTCCAGAGGGTTTCCAAGTCTGGCAGCAGAAGCATCTAAAGGAGAAGGTGTGAGATTTGTAAGTAATTCCTGAGTAGTGTGTAATAAAATACCACAAGCAGATTGGCGTAGAAATGCCAGACATTTCCTTCTCATCATTTTGGAACCTGAGAAGTGCAAGGTCAAGGCGCTGGCAGATGAGGTGTCTGGGGAGGGCCTGCTTCCTGGCTTTGAGACAGACATGGTTTTGTTTCATCCTCACAGGGCAGAGGGGCAAAGGAGCTCCCTGGGGCATTCTGCAAGGGCATGAACCCTACCTGTAAGGGCTCTACCCTTAAGGTCCAATTACTACCTAAAGTCTTCACTTCTGATACTGTCATCTTGTGGGTGAGGGTTTCACACGTGAGTTTTGGAAGGATACGTGTGATGCTTGTGGACCTGGAACCTGTGGAAGTTCTAGGGAGTAAGTCCCAGTGGTCTAGGGCTCTCATTCTGGTGCCACCAGGTGGTGCGGTGAGCATAGCACAGGAGCATGGCTGACTTTCAGGGAATATATCCATTTTGTCTTGTTTTTCAAGACAGTGTTTCTCTGTGTAGTCCTAGCTGTCCTGAAACTCACTCTGTAGACCAGGCTGGCCTTGAACTCAGAGATCCACCTGCCTCTGCCTCCAGAGTGCTGGGGTTAAAGGCGTGCGCCGCCATCATTCGGCTTCTTTTTTTAAAATCGATTTTTAATTTTTAGATTTTATCTATCCTTTGACAATATCATACATGTATAAATTGGCTGCATCCGTCCCCATCTTCTTTCCCTCACAATTGCTGGATATCCCTAACACAACCTACTGCCTTTATGTCTTCTTCCATTTTGTTTTGTTTGTAACTGCCCGATTGATCCTGCTGATTTTATCTCATGCCGATAACAAAAGCTGCCCGAGTTCATGTGTGCAGCCACCATGTCATGTCCAGGACAGCTGTGCTCCTCTCCACCTTATATCTCTCTTACACCCACCTCTTTCATGATGCCCCCTGGGCTTGCATGGAGAGGTTGATACAGATGTCCCATGTAGAGACAAGCACTCAATAGTCACTTGCTCTTATTATTCTGACTAGGTATAAGTCCCTGCATTAACTGCTGCCCACCATAGAAGAAGTTTTACTGATCAAGGTTGAGAACAGCATTAACCTAAGGATATAAACATTAATATTTAGAAGATAGTTTGATGATAAATCCATTTAGTAAAATAGCCGTAGTGGGTTCTCCCCTAAGGTCTGTGACCTCTCCAGCCATGTCATCTTCATCTTCTTTTTAAACAAGGTTTATAGTACCAGGCATGAATTACTTCTTGTGGATCAGACCTCTCAGATCCAATCAGAAAGTGATTGGTTATCCCCATAATCTTCATGCCACGATTGCGACAAGGGACATATGAGGATAATATCTATAGATGTAATTCTTCCTAATGTTTAGCAGGCATCTGGGCCATCCTTCCTACTCCCAGTGCCCAGCCTGCCCTGTTGCATTTGGCTCAATCACTTACCAGTACCTAGGCTTGGATGAAAGTAATTTTATGAGCATCTCAGACCCATATGAGGCTTGAGGAGGGTGTAAAAAGAGGTACTCCTGGCCTTCCTTGATGTGGTCCCAGTGATGGAAACAGGTCTCTTTTTGCTACTACTGCTATTCCCATGCATCTCCCTGAATACTAGCACTCCCCAGAGGCAGAAGCCAGGGGAGGCCTAGGACCCACTCAGGAGAGGGCCATTCATTCAAGCATGGAATGCAGATGTTAGGTGGAGGGTGGGCCGAGATGATGTTTCAGTACTTGGCTTCTTTCCTGGGACTTCAAGATATGAGCAACTTGGGGAAGTGGAGATGTTTCCATTGGTAAAGTGCTTGTCACACAAGAATGAAGACTTGAGTCTGGCCCCCAGAACTCATGTAAATAAAACGAAGATGGGGTGCGGTAGTGTGCACTTGTAATCCCAGTGCTTGGGAGGTAGAGGTAAATTGATCCCTGAAGATTACTAGCCAACAAGCCTAGTGTTACCAGCAAGCCTGGGGTTCCAGTGAGAGACCATGTCTCAAAACAAGGTCAATCGAGGCTGACCTTTAGTCTCTGTGTATGCATCCTACGTGTGAGGAGCATTAGCTAGGAGATGTCTTTTATGTATTTATACTCTGTTTCTGCTGGTGTGACTCTTTCCTGGGCTAAAAGCAGAAGGAGTCAGAAACTTGGGAATCAGGCAAGTCTTTATTTGCATTCTTGTGTTTATTGGGTGAACTGAGTCTCCTCATTTGTAGATGGGGTGGTTTGCCTTCTGGGGCCATTCAGGGGAGCCCTCCAGGTATGAGTGAAGGCCCGGCACTTGATGACCACCAGCTTATGACCCTCAGCATAGTCAGGCAAAAGTGGCATGAACGACACTCAGAGATCCCGATCATAGAGGCAGTTCCTGTTGTCATTCATGGGGCAGATGTGACCAGGTGCAGGTCAGGCATGATCACAGTCACCAGATAGAGCCTCTTCTTTCATTGCTCCGGCCAGACATTTTCCTGCAGTTACCCCCACTACCTCTGAGTTCTTAGATGGACAGACCCCCTGACTTTGAGCCCAAATCCTCCTGAGTCATATGACAGCGTCAGATTGTAGAGGACATGACTGGCAACTGAGTCATTCTGCAGGAGAGGAAGCCAGAGCAAACTGGGGACTGGCTCTGCAGGGGCTGTCCCTGTAGGTGATGTGCCATCTCAAACTGACAGTGCCTGAATCAGGATTGATTTAAATTGGAGTTGATTTCCCCAGGGGTTTGGGTCTTAGTGCCCACCCCTGTCACATGACCATGTGGCACTGATGCGGGTGTGTTGCATGTGAACGTGAGCAAGGCATTGGAAATATATATCCATGGGCCAACAGGGCATTCAGGTCCCCATCAAGGGGGTGTGGTTTCCAGTGGTCTCCAGGGAATGAAATGTGGAGTCGTTTCTAGAACCTGTGAGATGGATGACTGAGGCATTGCTGGGGTGGGCCTCAGCAGCTGCACGATTCACTCTGGGAATTGCCATCAGTGGCTGAGGCTGCACCCAAGGGAGGCAGGGAGCCCTAGACCCCTCTGAGAAAACTGGGCTGTTGGATCATTGAAACTCATAGAGCAATGTTCTAGACGAGCGTACGGTGGTATGAATAGGTCAGGAGTCCAGTTTGCTTGGGGCTCGGGTTGCTGAATGACAAGAATGGGACAGGGCTGAAGCAAGAGAGCAGGAACAAAGCAGAGAGGAGCCTTAGAAGGCAGCCACTGTTTTTTACCCTGTTACACTCACCCTCTGCTCCCTGCACCAGTAGCATTAGGTAGATCCCTGATGTTGGCATCCTGAAGCATGTCATTATGATCTCTCTAAAGATGCACATCCTATGCCAGCTCACCAGCCAACCAGTCACCTGATCCTGAGCATTCTGCAGGTGGAGAAGGTGCCCAGGAGTGTAGTATGGCTGGCCTTCTGCCTTCCCCTCCCCTCCTTGCCAGTTTGCTCCCCCCCATCTTTCTTTTCCTCCCTTCCATGACGTCACCTCTCGCCACTGCCCTCACATCCTCATCCCCTGGCTTCCTGGTTGCCGGGCTGCTGCTGCAAGTGGTAGGTGCTGATTAAGACGGATGGATTGGTAAGAAGCATTGGATGTGACTTGAATAAAAAGCAGCACAGCTTTGCCTGGCTGCAAGGGCACACAGCCAGTAAGCGGCATCACTCGGGAGATGACTTTACTACTGGAGCTTGTCCTTAAAATAGCAAGCATCCCCCATTCCATTTCAATTGCTATTTATATAAATGTAGACACACACATGTACGCTGAAAAATAACAGTGCCTCTGTTTCCCAGCTTCTCCTTCCTTTTCCTTGTTATTTCTAGCAGAGATCAGATGCTTATTTCCCCAAGACATGCAGAGAACCTTTAGTCCCTGGAAAACGCTGTCATTCTGCGACCTTCGAAGGTGGTTTGTCACCTTGGGTTGGCATTGTGGATGGTTTGCTCCATCAGAAACTTAATAAAAATCATGAGGGTATATTGGATAATGTTCTTCTGTGTCTTGGGGGTACCTGGAGGACCATCTCCTTCCCTCATCTCCTGTGCCACAGCTGCAGTGGCAAGAGTTCCCTCGGAGACTTTCACTCCAGATACAGAACTGGCTTGGTACAGTTGCTTCATGGTAGCAGGATGGAGGAGGTCAAGAGATTTGTTCAAGGTTAATGGCAAATAGGGATCTATAGATCCAGATCCATTCTCTTGGTGTTTACTCATGTCTCTTTCTGTGATGGAACAGGAGGTACTACAATGCCTTTGACATATTAGGTTCACTTAAAGCCCACAGGCTATTGTTGGTTCAAGGTCAAACCCAGATTTTCTCTTGGTACAATTTTATCTTGCTTACAGACATCACAGGTATTATTTCAAAGGATTCATATGTCCCTCTGCATGGGCAACATGTTAAGGATTTGCTAAAGATAAGGGTCTTTGCTGAGTCAGGGGGTAGATTTTTAGATCTGTGGATTTTCAGACCCATGGATTTTTCCATCCTAACAATTAGCCTCTCAAATCTATTGGCACTAAATCTCTCTCTCTCTCTCTCTCTCTCTCTCTCTCTCTCTGTGTGTGTGTCTGTCTCTCTCTCTGTCTCTGTGTGTGTGTGTGTGAGAGAGAGAGAATCACACAGGAATGGACAGACAGAAAGATAGAATATATATGAGTTTATTGTTAAATTGTGCTATAGATTTTACCACCATCTATTAATTTTTATAACCTCTGTTAAAAATAATTGACAGCTGAGCAGCAACAGGCTGGAAGATGGTGATGTCATCTCTGCTATTTATAGAGCTCCATCCCCTGCAGAGTACAGATCTTGATATTTAGACCGTGAAGGCCTGTGGGTAGGATTCATGCCCAGTTCTGCGTTTCCTGCTGTACCTGTCACATGGCTATCTTATGACATCCGTTGTTAACCACCTGTTTATAGACAGGAAATTAAAATTGGATCCAGGGCCTCGGTAGAGATGGGAGTTGTCCAGTTCTATTTTCTTAGTTTATTTTTTTTCCACTAAGCCGCCAATTTAGTATATTTGGAAACAAAACTGGAGAAGCAGTGTTTGAACCAGTTTCAGACTAGGTGAATGTTTAAGAAGCAAACAATAAAAAAAATGCTGTCTTGCCCAGAATAGGGAAAGATAGCTGAAAGGAAGTCCAAAATAGAATATGAAGACAAATTACTGAAGGCAGACTGTGCAATTCCACCTTTAATGAAATTTATATTAGAAATAATGGTTCCAGACTTGTTTATGTCTGAGGTGCTCTTGACTGCCCACTCAAGTGCACAAGGACCCCTGCGTGAACTTGAGCCATTCTTTGCACAGACTGCTTCCTGGAGTGGTGTGTTTATGCTGACTTTAGTTGTTCCCCCACAGATTCAAACTCTGGACAATTCTGAGGACCCCCAAAACATAGACACAGCTTGTTTAGACCTTAACATTCAAATCAACATTGATCCAGCACCAGCTTCACTGAATTGCCTTTGAATCGTAATGGTCCCCAGGCCAGTCCATTAGAGAGATGATCAAAGAAGTACTAACTGGATTTTCAAAGGCAAAGAGGAAGTGATCTCACCCAGAGCAAAGATTTTTTAACACTCATGACAGTCTGAGCCAAGTCCACGAGGCCATAGAAAGCTACTGTGTGGACCAGAGCGGGACTTCAGAAGCCTGGTCAGCACCTATTCACTGCAGAGAATCTATGGGGCTCAGCACCTATTCACTGCAGAGAATCTATGGGGCTAGTGGGACAGAATTTCAGGACCATGGCCAGTACCTCGCATGGTTCTGGGTGGGGCAGAGCATGGTGTCAGAACAGATTAGGGAAGCAGGGCACTAATTACTCTGCAGAAACTTTCTCAAGCCCCTTGCAGTTCCCTCATGCTGGAGTGTTTCCTTGCAACTTCTGCATTGGAGACCCCCTCAAAAGCATAACCACCAGGCATCTAAATACTCACACGATGTTTCTGTTTGTTGTAACATAATAGATTTATTGTTTTGTGCAAGCTCTTTATGTAGTGGGGGTGGGTATCATGATCTCAGAGAATGACAAGGAATGTGGCTGTCTGGAAAGCATGGTCACCTCCTGTAGGTCACATGCTGAGGTGTGGGCATGACCAGACCACAAAGGTGTAGCTCTGCTCTGCAGAGCTCTGGTCACCCGAATGCTGACAAGTCAAGCCGGCTCACAGGCAGTCAATGGAATTATTAGGAAAGGGTTAGCCCATTTACAAGTTGCCAGCATTAGGCACCATCTCATTGCTCTTTTCCCTCAGTCCAAGCAATGAATGTGTAATTCATTCCTGTTACATTACTGGCATTCCAAGTAGCTGAGATCACCTGGATGTCATGCCTTCAGGCATTACTCAGTTTCCAGTGTCACCTCCAGTGCACCTTACCTGGTTGAGGACACACCTCCACTGTACATCTCCTGGTATCCAGCCATCACCATAGAGGAGAGGTAAATCTATACCAGGTAGTTCTGCCTAGTGTCAGGACTGAGTCTCACAATTCATGTTAGCTAGTCCTCTGTGTGTCCAGCCAGGGTGCTGTCTTTTGCCTTTTCCTGAGAGCCATCTGGAATGCTGTGCCTTTTGGCTCTCGGGAAACATTCCATGTATCACTCGATAGAAGGACGAATCTGTCCTTTCACTCTGCAGGGAGTATAGCACAAATCCCAGCCCCTGGGTCTTCATTTTCTGAAGGTATGTTCTGTAGGGAAGAGTGGGACCAGCAACTCTCTTTGCTCTCTTTCCATTCTTTGGTGCTTAAGTTGGTATCAATTTCTGCAGTTGTGGTACAACTTATCTCCCTTGGTTATGGGATGCTAGCACATGGAAAGCAGGCCCGGAGTTGTCCCATCTGTGAATGGAACATCATGGAGCATCTATAGGCTTGCTCCTCACAGCTCTCATCTCTGCGTGTAACCATGAGCTTTCATCCTCAGTTATACTGATGTCCCAGGTCTCTCAGCAATGTCTGTGCCTAAGGACTATAATGTCTGCCGAGAATTTCCAGAGAACAAGAAGAAAAAGGCTATAGAGAAGACTAGAATTCACCAAACAAAATGATGGAGCATCTTGGGAAAAGCTGCTGAGTTTGTTCACTTAATTGTTTGTGTAACAAAGATTCATTGAGTACCTTTGTGCCTGATGCTGGACAGGGAAAGAAGACAGTTGAAAGCAAAACAGATCCCAATGCTGTGTACAGGAGGATCATAACAGGGGAATAATAAAGAAAACATTGTATCAGGAAGAAAGGCTGGAGATGTGAGAGGCTATTGTTGGTGGAGCTGAGTGTAAAGTTTTGCTTGAGATGGCCAAGGAGAGCTAGGGTCTGGGCCTGAGAGAAACATGGCTTTCTCATTTATACCACGGTTAATGATGTCATCCTGACTGAACAGGCAGCAGAGAGACTGAGTAGATTGATCTTTTAACCATATCATTGCTTTAGGGGTTCCTGGACTCAAGCTGGGCATGAATTCCATACCAGCCAGGACCCTGTCTCAAAAGCAAAGTAACCAACCAACCAATCAATCAATCAAACAAACAAACAAACAAACAAAACCCACTCCTCCGGTCCCAGCACAGGACTCAAGAGACAGCTCAGTCAATAAAGTGCTAGGACCTGAATTCAGCTCCAGAATCCAAGTCAAAAGCCAAGTGTGGTGTGCACTTGTGTTTCAGCAATGAGGAGGCAGAGACAGGAGACCTTGGTGCTTTACTGCTGGCAAGTTCCAGGCCAGCAAGAGACCCTGTCTCAAAAACAAACACAAAACATGAGGGTCTGTAGAGATAGCTATGTGCTTAAAGGTACTTAGCAGGGGACGCAAGTGTGAATCCTGGGATGCACATGGGATGACTCACAAATGCCTGCAATTAAAGATCCAAAGGATCTGATGCTCCTTTCTGGTCTCCATTGGCATATATGCATTTACACACACACACACACACACACACGGGGGGGCAGAGACACAGAGACAGAGACAAGGCACTCTGGACACTAAGTACTTCTTCAGAGCATGGTAGCAGGGCACTCAGCTAGCTTCTCAACTTATCCAGAGATTCATCTCTTCATGTCTCCCCTGTAGTCTCTTTAGGATCTGAAGCTGTCAAATAAAAGCCATATTCAGTACCCATGAATTGTTTAGATTGTGATATAGGACACACATGGTTAAACCCTCACAATGCCTCACTCCACCCTTACAGCAAGTAAAAAGATCTTACTGTTCTTCATGGATAAGGAGACTGAAGTAGGGTGAGAAGAAAAAGAGCATCGTCCATGGTCATTCTCTGACAGGGACAGCGATGGTTCAAAGCCAGGGGCTTCCTAACCACACTCTACTCCCTGCTCATACACTTATCTCTGGTTCTTTTCTCCCCCTTAAGAAAACTATCAAAGCACTCTCTCGCTGATTAGACTTCCTCTACATTGTGTAGAAGACATGCTTGCAAAACCTCTCAGGTTTGCAGGAAATGGAAAGACGGTGGGCTCTGTCATCTGTTATTTTTCTTTGTTTGCTTGGTTGGTGGGTTCTTTTTCCTGTTGGTTGTTGTTCTTGGTTTCATGATATTCTTTTCACGAAGAAATTATATTTAACCCGTGTTTGTAGATATGACGCTGTCGCTCAGTTGGTAGAGTACCAGAATGCTTGCCTAGCATGTCTGAACCCCGGGGTTCCATGCCAGGCACATGTCTCAGAACTTGGAAGATGGAGGCAGGGGGATCAGTTGGAGGCCAGTCTGAGAGCTATGAGACTCTTGTTTTTAAAACAATACCTTTGGGCTGGCAAGATGGCTCAACAGGTAAAGGCATTTGCTACCAAGTCTGATGGCCAGACCTTGATCCCTGGAATCCACATAGTGGAAGGAGAGAACCCAACCCCACACATTCTTCTGACCACACACACACACACACACACACACACACGCACGCACGCACGCACGCA
>LOJH01001483.1:21367-41118 GCA_001685095.1 Ellobius talpinus
CACACACACACACGCACGCACGCACGCACGCACGCACGCACGCACGCACGCAAATGAAACATAATAAAAATCACCTTTGTAGGTCCATTCTTTCTAGATATAGCATTGTATTAGGAAAGGCATAATACAAGTGTGAGAACATTCCCCCATGAGTTTTCTCATGGTGGGCTAATTTCATTTCATGTTTAAATATTTTATGCATCTGAGATTTACTTTGCATGTATTACAAAGGAGGCATCTACTCTTCGTTTCTCCTAATGCCAGGTGATCTCTGCTGTTATCACAATCAAATCATCCATCGCTCTGTCCACCTTTGTTATGTACCGGGTTCTGGTATGCTTTGCAGTCTAATTATGCCCTTTCCAGTCTAGCCAGAACATCTACCTAAATCTTATGCATTAATTCTACACTGTTTCATCATTCTGTAGACTTGTAACTGTTTATCACCTGATAGTAACCTCCCTTTATTACTCCTATTTATTCTAGAAACTTCCTAAATATTCTTATTTTCTCCATGGATTTGAAGATCATCCTATATATTTAAACAAAACGACATTAGCTTTTATTTGATTTATCAGTCAAAAGAGATTTCCCACAAGCCTAAATTTGTGAATTAAATCAGAAAGAGTTTATTTCTTTACAGTCCTGGGATTTCTTAGCTAAGAACATGAGGTATGTCAGACGACAGTTATAATGCTTCTCTCTTTCACATTGCTGACTGAGTATATTTCTGTGTATTTGATTTTTTATGTTACTTTATATGTCTCTGTGTGTATGTGTCTTTGTGAGGGCACATATGTATGTGTGTGTACACATATGTTTGTGTATGTTTATGTGTGGGTCAGAGATAGACATTGAGTACCTCCCTCAGTCATTCTCCACCTTATTTTCTGAGGGATGATCTCTCACTAACCTGGAGCACCCCAATTCATCTAGACTGTCTGGTCAGCAGGCCCCAGGGATGCTCTCGTCTCTGACTTCCTGTGTGCTGGGATGGTACGCATGCATCGCTGCATCCACTTTTTAAACACAGGGGACTGAATTCAGGCTCTTAGGCTTGTGGGAAATCTCTTTTGACTGACAGAGCTCTTTCCCCTCTCACTTTGTGTTGCTTTTTAGTGGCTGCTTTCATTTGAAATGTCAGCTATCCTGCGCATCAGGTATTTACAATTCACAACAATAGCAGATTACAGTTATGAAGTAGCAATGGCATGTTTTTATGGTTGGGGGGTCACCACGGCGTGAGGAAACTGTATTAAAGGGTCACAGCATTAGGAAGCTTGAGAGCCATTGCTTTACTGTTGTAATCATCTATTAGCCAATTCTCTGGAGTTTCCAACTGAAAATTTGCCCAGTTTCCCCCCCTCTCCAACTTGTTTACCTTCCCTTGTTGAATCAGGTCTGTACTGAAAGTCTGTCTTGGTAAAACATATATTGGGATATATCTAGTGTTTCCCAAATGGACATGTTATTGTGGCCTTACAAGTTGGCAGGTGTTTGTGTGGGTGTAAAAGATTCTGCATCTAAGAATCTTATTGCGGTGGTGGCGCACACCTGTAATCCTAGCACTCTGGAGGCAGAAGCAGACAGATCTCTGTGAGCTCAAGGCCAGCCTGGTCTACAGAGTGAGTTTGAGGAGAGCCACAACTGTTACATAGAGAAACCTTGTCTTGGGGGAAGAAAAAGAATCTTACTGTGTTTTAAAAAGAAAACAATAGTTTTCTCTTGATTGGGAATGGGTGTCACATCTTATACGATGCCTTTCCGGTGTCTGTGGCAGTGCTGGTGTGATCTCTCTCTCTGAGGGTCCATTAGTATGGAAAGTTATGGTAATGATTCCTCGTGCATCCGTGTGTTTGTGGGACTCGTGACTCATTGTCTGAGCTGTGTCATTCTCTCACTGTGCTGCTGGGTTCTGTTTGCTAATGTTTTATTTAAGCATTTCGCGATAATATTCCTGAGATTGGCCTTAACTTTCATTTATGTTTTCACCGCTGTGGGTTTTGCTGTCAGTGTTATGCTAATTTTACAGAAGGGCTCTGCGAGTGTTCCTTGCCTCCCCATGCTCTGGAACATACTAAGTGGATTTTGTTGTTATCTGTTGCTTAATGATGAGCTACAAGTTTTCTGTAAAACCAATTGACCAGGCTGAGGCGATGACTCAGTCAAGTGTTTGCCACAGGAGCATGAGGATCTGAGTTTGGAAAAGGTCTGGTGTGATGTCTTGGGCTTAAGATGACAGCCCTGGGGAGGCAGAGACAAGGTCCCTCAGGCTCCCTGACCAGTCCGGCTAGCAAATCAGTGAACTTAAGTATTGACCGAGATTTCTGTCCCACCCAGTCCTGCAGCCATTCGGTCCCAAAGAAACCACACAGAGGTCTACATTAAGCATAAACTGGTTGGCCTATTAGCTCAGGCTTCTTATTAACTCATTCTTACGTCTTAAATTAACCCATTATTCTGGTCTATATTAGCCACGTGGCTTGGTGCCTTCTCATCTTGCTTCCTCTGCAGCTGGGTCACGACTGCAGACTGAATCTTCTTCCCAGAATTCTCCTGTTCTCATCGCCCCACCTTTACTTCCTGCCTAATCACCCCACCTATACTTTTTATTAAAATAATAAAATATAAGTGACAGGGCACAAGACCATTGTCCCACAGCACTTAAGGCCCATAAGACACCCTCTCTCAATAAACTAGGTGGCTGACTCCTGAGAAGTGGCCCCTGCGGCTAGTCTCTAGATTCATGCGTATATGTGTGCACCCATGCAACCATGTGTACACAGAGAAATAATAATTTTTAAAACCTGACCCAGTTTTTTGCAGCAAGGTTAGCTCTGAAACGATTTCCTCTATAATTGTTCTCTTTACTTCTTCTGTCTTTCCAGATATTGGCTCTGGGAATCCATAATTTCCTATGTTTCAGTTCAATTAGGGTCACTGAATTAGCCACATAGAATGAAACAAATAACTCTCACAGGATTTTTTTAGTGATGCCTTCTGTGTCTGTCATTGCCTTTCTTCCCCTCCCTTCCCTCTCCCTCTTCCTCTCTTTCTCTGTTTCTTTCCCTCTGCTTCTTCCCTCCTCTCCTTCACAGGGTCTTGCTACACAATCCAGCTGGCCTTGAGCTCCTTGCCTGCTTTCTGATATTGAGATAATAGGCAGGCTTGTGACCCTATACTTGGCCTGCTATTTCTTTTGTGTGTGTGTGTGTGTGTGTGTCTGTGTGCACGTGCACACGTGTGCGTGTGCACATTATGCCTTTTTTCTTCTTTTCATGGATTTATCTAACAATTCATTTGTTTTCCCCCAAGAACAGAAATCTTGAATTTATTGACCAAATCTTTGTTTTAAGGTTTTTGACTTATTAATTTTTATAAATATCATTTCTGCCCTTTTGATTTCTCTACATTTATTTTTACTATTTTATTTTTATTCCCAGAACCACCCTAGTGTTTACAACAGTAGAACACTTTTCTGGGGACTCACAAGCTTGATCCCAGGCATGCTAGGCAGGTTTTCTACCCCTGAACAACACTGCCCGCTCACGTGGAACACCATCAGTCGGGGGCCATTTTCCCATATATCTTTCATGAAATAACAACTGTGTAAGCCGGGTGGTAGGGACTTAGTGGGATTTTGAATAAGAATGTCCACTATATGCTTGAATACTTGCTCCCCAGTTGGTAGAACTGTTTGGGAAGGATTAGGAGGCATGTCCTTGCTGAGTAAGGTATGTCACTGGGGACAGGCTTGAGGTTTCTAAGGAATTTTGCCATTCTCAATGTGCTCTGTGCCTCCTGGTTGTGAGATGTGAGCTCTCAATAGCTGCTCCAACTGCCTGTCACCATGACTTCACTCTGCATCATGGACACCAACCCTCTGAACTGTAAGGCAAATTAAATTCTTTGTTTTATAAGTTGCTTTGGTCATAGCGTCTTATCACAGCAATAGAAAGACAGACTTTTATGGAATAGATAAACTCCACACAGCTAGGAAAGAGTAGAAACAGGGTTCCCCTGGGACCAACAGCACCCCGACTCCAGTGCAACCTGCTAGACTGGCAGCCAGGCCTCCCCTGAGTCTGCTCCATCATGCTAGCCTCTGTCTACCTTTGGCTGCCTTGTCAGCAAGGATGCAACAGGCTTGGACCACCACATGTGAAGTCTGAGATGTGTCAGGGCCAAATTCTAGGTATAGTCAGCTTTTGATCCTTTTCCAGACTTGAGTTCAAATAATTTCTTCATGAAACAAACTGGCTCCAGCAAAATGTCCCCTACACCATGGCTTTTGCACCAGTTTTCATAATCAGGACGTCTGTTCATTTTCCCTCAGCCACAACAGGGCCACTATGGTGCCTTGTTCAGTCTTGGGAAGACTGATCATAAACCTAAGGACCATGTGTGGATTTGGGGGAGAAGCGCAGGGCTGTGACAGAGTGGGGGCAGTGGCTTTCAAGAGAGCTGCTCTTTCTCCTTTTTGCAAAGGTGACACCTAAGTCCCCAAAAATTAATGTGCCTGTCACTGTGGGCTGCTTTATATTATTATATCTTAGATGAGAAAATTAGGGCACAGGAAATTGCCCCAGATTTCCTTCTTTCTTAGGAAACTAAGTAGTTCCTTTGCTTTCTTGGAAATGGTTTTTGGCTTGGGGGATCAGAGCACAGCCTGGCTGGAGCTTCCATTTAGTGTTACTTTGCTGTCCAGACACTAGCCTTCCAAGCAGAACACATGGGAGGAGCCCCATTCAGGGGTTGAGGTGGCTTGGGGAGATGCTCTGGTTGAAGCCCTTGCCCTGAGGGTAGCCTCCTGTTGGATAAGCCACTTGGGGTTTAGCAGTGGCTTCAGCCCTCTGTTTAGATGTCATGTGCTTCGCTCTAGGAATCAGTAGCCTGTAGAATGCTTGGCAGCCTTAAAATGTTCGCTGTGTTTCTATCTATGGTGTGGATTTGTGGTACCACATCTCTAATGTTGACACATTAGTGACACAAAGTGACACTTCCACTGGAGAAAGAATAAAAATCAAAGAAAGATGCAAATCAGAGTATGCAGTTTCCATAGTTACAAGGAAGAAGTTGCTGTGACAGTGTGGTCAGCCACTAGAACAAGCTATGCAGGGAAGATGAATGCCACAGCTATCTTACCTGTAGAGGGAATTCTGTTTAGTTTTATGGCGTGGCAAATGCTGTGGCTAAATTCCAGGGTTCACTCTAGTCCTGTGGACCTTTTCTCTTCCTATTATTATTTGGATTTGGGTGGTTTGGATATTTACAGATAGGGGATAGCTTTTTTAAACTGCTTCCCTCCAATCCCACTGTCAATGAGGCCCCCAAAACTTCTGGAAACCCCCCAATCCTTTCCCACATCTCACCGTCTTTGCCTTCCGAGTCTGTCACTGCCACATCTGTCAAACTCATGTTGGAAATGTTTCCTCCACTGTGTTCTGTTCCTCTGGTTCAGGTCACAGTGGGCCTTACCTGGAACGGCCTAAACCACCACCTGACCTATTGGTATACTAGCCGTGCTGTAGGTGCTGCTGCTTGCTAGCTTCATTCTCAGAAAACCTAGCAGTTCCCTGGCCATGCACTCACAGCCACAACCGTGTGTGTGTGCACACGCCAGTGGGAGTTGTCACACTTCTCAACCTCTGAGTTTCCAAGTAGGTGGCTGACCCTTGCTCTTCTTCACTTGTCACATCATCTGGACCCAGCTGACAGTGGGTGACAGAAAGCAGATAACAAAGTCTCGGAGTAGAATTGCATAGGAATTTAAAAATGAAGGCCATCTGTATTTGCCTAACAATCTACCCCTGTTCATTTCGGAAGGGACCACAGTGGGCGCTTTCCCCTCTTTCCTATTGCACTGCAGCCTCTTGTATAGCCTACAGATGTGCCATAGAGTCGTTGTCCCTCATCACTCCAACCTCTGGGTCATTACTCATGACCTATACAAGCTACGTAGGATCGTAGATGTGTATCCTCACTCAAAGTCACAATTCAGATGACATGGGTAGGTATCTTGATCTGTCATGCCTGATCTCTGGGACATAGATAGACAGGTGATGCATGTAATCCATTATCCTAATCCATACACCAGTGGATGATGTAATCCACCAGTCATCTGTTTAACACCATACCGAGCACTTGTTATATGCTAGGCACAGTCCTCGTGCTGAGTTGACAGAAATGAACACAGAGGGTGGGACTCCCTGTCCTCATGAACTGACAAGCCCGAGGAGCCTTTCCCACATGTCAAGCAGAGCTAAGCTGTCTGGTTAACATTCATTCATAGCTCCTCAGTCATCCCTGACACCTGTGAAGACATCTTTATCTTGAATCTGGTCCCCTCTGCCATCAGATGCTTTGCTGCCTCATCTCTGCTCCTTCTCCATCCCCAGGCTCCTAAGCACTCTCATTGCTGTGGCCACTCCTGTACCTAGAAGCCTTCTGAATGGGGCTGTGGCCTCGTGCTCAGCATCCACCTCAAACATTTCTAGAAGTTCTGCAGAGGCTCTTCCCTCTGCATTTCTCTTCTTGAAAGCCCCTTACATGTGGTCTCAGGTGCGGAATCTCCTGGGTCAGAGACATCTGTCTGGTACCCGGGAAGATCCAGGATGGGTGGTGGCAGACCTCAGAAGCAGGCTTAGCTGGGGTGGATGAGCCTAGCAGAGCTCCCCCGATATCACTGCAGTGGTCATCCTAAACTCCAAGGAACAAAGTCTCCAGGCCTTGAAAAGTTCTTGGCCTGAGCTGCAGCTGGAGCTACCACCTCTACACCTCCCTTCAAGGGGTACAGGGTACATGTTCAAAGTCAACCTGCAAAGGACTGAAGCAGCTAGCTTAAAGGCTCAAAGTCCCATTGCTCGGTCCTGGGAAGCCCACTGAGTTCTGCAAGCAGCATTTCATATAGGCAGCAGATGAAGAAGGAGGCGGGGTGCTCAGTTTCCTTTCCCAGAAGGAAGTGTCTCAGACAGGTGATGCCTTCCCTGCCTCTCTTGGTTGCCAATGTGACAAGAAGTGGTGTTTCAAAGGGTCCCTGGCTAAAGGGATTGTTCTGAGCTGAGGGACAGGCTGCCTTTTAGCCTCTTGGGATTGGCCAGGGCTTCAGGTATTCTCCACCTACCTCTGGGGTAAGTAGACAGAAGGCCATGGGGGTGGAGGGCTTGCATCTGTGTTGCAAGACACCAGTGATGGCCAGCCAAGACAAAGGAGCCCAAATTCTTTTAGCATATATGCATATATGCATAGAGCTTCAGGAGACCCTGCAAGAATGCAAGCTCAAGGGGCAGAGAGTGGGGTGCAGCAGGCTGGACCCTGAGACTCCAGGAGCCCCATTAGGCAAGGTGAGGCTTTTTCCAGTGGGAGAGCAGAGGAGGGCACAGAAGAGGTGGCAACGAGGTGGGGCTGAGCCCTAGGTCAAGCAGGACTTTTATAGGAAAAGTTGGACTGTCGGGGAAGTGGGGATGGGAGGCCAGCTAGGGATGTGACATTGGAGTGAGCCACTTGTGAAGCCTGTGTGATTGTGCCTGGCTGTGGCTGAGAAGGGAGAAGGATGGGTTCAGGGGACCCAGGATGTTGTGCTAAGTAGGCCATCTTGCCCATGGCAGAAGAGTGACCTAGGGCTAGGCCATGTGTCAGCCTCTTGTGCAAGGCAGTGATGAAAGCTGAGAGTAAGCACCCTGAGCAAAGCAGAGAAGCCGGGGCAGGGAAGGCAGGGGGCAGGACAGAGAGGAGGCTCCAGGATGGGGCAGAAGCCTGTCAGCCATGGTCATGGTCAGAGACTAAAGCACCTAGCAAGACTGTCTTTAGCCAGCATGGGAGTGAGTGCTCTCTCTCTCTCTCTCTCTCTCTCTCTCTCTCTCTCCTCTCCTTTCTTCCCTCCCTCCCTCCTAATATCCATCTCTCTCTCCCTCATCCCCCCTCTTTGGAGGAGAGTACTTCAGAGACTCTGAGAAGCCCAAGTGAGGGGCTGGAGAGGTGGCTCTGGGTAAGAGTGCTTTTTTTCCAAGCATGATAACCCAAGTTTGAATCCCAGCACCCATATAAAAGATGAGCCAAACTACATGTGCCCACAATCCCAACATTGTGGAGTAGGCAGAAACAGGTGGATCTTGGGAGAAACTCAACTGAAATGGCAGCTTCAGGTTCAGTGAGAGACGCTGTCTCGAGGGAAGAAGGAGGAGGCTGTTAGAGGAAGAGACCCAACGTTCTTCTCTGTGCTCCAAATGCTAGAACATGAATGTACTTGCCTACATATCACATGTGACTACACCATACACTTTAAAAAAGAGATTATACCTAGAATACACCTATTCCCATTAACTCAGGCTTCAACAAATTATTTCCCTCCCCCATAGCACATGTATTATTCAATTTGTTTTAAATGGAGTGCTTGTTCCAAGATGTAGAAATCCACGGAAATTTATTAAGTCTTGACAAGAGTTATTGAATGTTCTATTAAGTTTTCCAAATTGGCCAGTGTTGGATGGCTTAAAAATTATTCATTAAGGCATAACATTAAATACCAATAAATTGCATGGTATATTTATGAACTATCTTTGAAAGTCATTAAACATGCATATCAGGCAATAAATCCATTCTCTCCTGTAAGTCTCTTCTGAATAGTGGCAATTGAGGGTTTAGGTAATAGTCATGGGGGCAAGCTATCTTGCTGTTGGGTGACACTAGGACCTCAAGGGATACACAGGAGCTAGAGCCAGACCCTTTCCAGTCATCATCCCTGCTATGGGATGAAAGGGGATAGACCAGGTAGACCATTTTGATTTGTGATATCTATCAAAGGGTGAAAATTCAAAGGTTGGAGAGCCATGTGATGGAGCAATACAATGTGTTCTGCAATCTCTGCCTATGTTGCCACCACTGGTTGAAAAAAAATCTGTCATTCACCTAAAATTAACCATCTGATTATGGGAGGCAAGTGCTCTTAGCTGCAGTCAGCACAGCTCAGTAATTCTCTCATGTGATGGGCTTTGCTTCTGTATGGCCAACACTGTCTTCAGACTAGAATTGGCCTCAGTTACTGCCCCTGAGGATGAGGGGCTTTAGCACTCCCACACCCAGTGAGTGTGGTGGCAAAACCCCACTCATCCAACCACACGGGGCTCATCTGTAGGTTGTTGGAGACTTCTGGCCGATCTGCTGGTGCAGGGGCAATGTCAGCTGTCACCCATTCCGAGTCACACCAAGGTTGTAATTTCATCTCATCCCAGATTGTCCAGTAATGGAGAACGCAGCCCCTCCATGGCCTCCTGTCAGGCTGGTTACATTCCTGGATGGCTGTCTTGGAGTTAAGAGAATCCCAAGCTGTCTTCCACAGATGTTCTCCAGCTGTACACGATAGTGCAGAGTGGTTGTGGGGTTCCCAAGGCTGCCATGGCTTCTAGACGTTGCTACTGAGTGCTTTTTGGGTTCTCTGATTGTGAAATGGTGTGCTTGGTTGAGCAATTGTGGCCTGTTAGTCAGTGTAACAGGTATGACGCCTGCTCCATAGAGAGTTAGAGCCTGAGTTAGAAGCTCCTGAGGATGAAAAGGCCCATCTTTGATGTCAAACACCTAATTATTAAGGCGTAAGTCACAAAACAATCCCACACCAGTTTGGAATTATGATTAATAAAATGGTTATTTATTTAAAGGGAAAAAACTTACAGATCACTGTCCCAGACAACAGCCCTCTGCGCGATCAGGAAAGGAGTCTAGTAGCCGGAAGCAGAGCCAGAAGCAAGAGTGCGAGCACACAGCTACCGCTGCTTTTTAAAACAAAAGAGACCACGCCCAAGTGGGCTAGTATCTTAAGGGCTATTGGCTGAAGGAGCAGAAGTAGCTCCCGCAGCATCATTAGTTCTCTGATCTGGGGTATGATTGATCCTTTGGGGAACAAAGATTAGTGGCCATGCCACTTTTTGTGGGGCAGTAGAGTGACTGAATAAAATCAGTGGGGAAGGAATGGCCACCTCTGTGGAGTGGGCCCCTGTTGTACCCACATCACTTGGGCTACCTCAACCCTCTGATACATGGGGGGACCCATGCCTTCCATTTCCAAGCAGACCACATCAGTTTTGGAGAAATAATGATTTTAAAACATTTATTATTAAATAATAGTAAATATATTATTAAATAATAAAAAGTGTAAAAAGTAAAACATGTCATACATATAATATGTCTATTATAATTATATATAAGTCAACAAACTCCTGAAAATGATAGTCCTCACACCAGACCTGAAGCATCTGGGCCTGTGAATTGTTCTGCTCAGGTATTTGGTCTGAGTGTTGCATTAAAAACAGCATTATTAAATAATGAGTACTTATTATTTAATAACAACAAATTAATTATTAAATAATAATTAATTGTTATTAAATAAGTGTTTATTGTTTAATAATAATAAATATTTAATGTTAATGCTATTATTGTTATGTGTGTATGTGGCGTGTGCAGGTATTGTATGTTCATCTGAGTGAGGATATATGTAGAACAACCTCAGTGTCTTTGGTCGTTGTCTACCTTATTTTTTGAGACTATGACTCTCACTGCATGGGACACACCAATTTGGCTAGGTTATCTGGCCAGCAAGCCCAGAATTTGCCTGTCTCCACCTTCCCAGCATTGGGAGTACAAGAGAACGCCTCAATGCCCAGCTTTTATGTGGGTGTAGAGGACCCAGCTTTGGTCTTCATGCTTGTACTTTGCCAACAGAGCTGTTCCTCCAGTCCTACTTCAGTTTAGAGACACAAAATCAAGCCTCTTCTTAGTCTGAACACACGGAGAGACAGAGAGAGCAGGAAAATGGGCAAAGAGCTGGCCTCGAAATAAAGAAGCCACCAAGCCACTTCGGTGAAATTGAATTCTGGGGTTCTGGCACCGTGTGGCCTATTCTCCCACAGGAGAGCTAGTGGCTTCACTTCCTCCTTCATCTCAGGTTTTGCTGGGATGAATGTTTCCCTCTTGTTCCACCCCACAAGCAGTTCAGCATAGGCCATGGTCGGGGAAGCCTCACCCGGTCACTGGAGGATCAAGGTGGGCATACATTTCTCAGCTTGGTTCGCTTGAACCTGCCTTCTTCAAGCATCGCAGCTATGCCAGACGTCTGGACAGGAGTCCACTGGTGTAACTACACATGCTTATCACCTGGGGAGCCAAGCTATGTTCTCAGTCTCCATGGTTAAAGACTATCTCAGCATCCTGAGTGCTCCCCCAGGGGACTCCAAGAGGTGTTAAGGCTTTTTCTAGTGAAGTGTGTACCAGAATATCCTAGAGTGCTCACAGAAACCAGCGTTCTTTGATCCCACCCCACAGAGTTGGTCCTGGAGGGCTGAGAATAGAAACTCAGAACTGCTATCTCTAATTCATCTTCTAGGTGGTACTGATATAGTTGGCATCAGTGCCTAGAGTGGTGAGGCTATAGCAGGGGTTCCATGAGTATCATTTGGGAGCTCATTTCAAATGCAAAAATCGTGGGCTTCACCACAGACACACTGAATCAGACACTCTGGGAGTGGAGCCTAGCCATCTCTTTTGCAATCCTTCTTGCACCTTAGTGACGTAGATGTACCCGAAGTTTGACAAGATCCCACAAGTCCCCCCCAACCAGGGCTGGGAGTGAGTTGGGAGCCGACAGGAGCTTGGTACCTGGGGATGCTGAAGACCTTTGTCTGTTTCCTGGGGAACCTGGTGTCCCAAGCTTGTGTGAGGCTGAAACAGTGAGGAAGTTGGAAGTACTTTGCCTGGGCACAGATCAGTTGCGTCCCCGGCATCTTTTGGTGGTGATGGAAGCAGGAACATCTGCTCAGGAGTTCTCACCTTTGCATTCAGTGCAGAGGTAGAGTTAATGGAGTAAAGCTGTCAGACAGCCGTCTGTTGCCCTGGTAACACCCTGCAGCTGCCAGAAGAAGGAAACCTGAGCTTCCAGGCACCAGACCTCATTCCCTAAGTCTCAAGTGAGGTGTTTGCCATCTACCTTTTCCTCCTGGAAAGAGGGATGGAGATATGATTCCATAGGCCTCGCTTGCCTGAACTTACTGTGTAGGATGACCAAGACCAGCCTGGTCCCTGTCTGAGGTCCTGTTCAACATGGCTATGTGTGTGCCCAACACTGTGATAGGCATCCGTGGCCACAGCGAAATGGCCGCCCCCAGGCTGTACCCGAGGCTGGGTAGTCTGTGACCTCTACAGCTCCAGCCTCTCCACAGGTGCAGACTTGACAGTATGAAAAACTTAGAGCCACACTCAACAGGCTGGCACCCTTATCAGAACACAGGGAACCCCCTGGGGTTCTCAGAATTGAGAAAAGAGGCTTCAAATGGATGTTCTGATTTCATCTCTGTTGCTGTGATAAAATACTCTGATGAAAACCAACTTATGGAAGAAAGGACCCATTTTAGCTCAGAATCCCAGGTATTATCTTCATCACTGTGGGGGGAATCACAGCAACAGGAGCTTGAGACAGCTAGTCACACCAATCCAAGTTGAGCAGAGAGAAATGAATGTGTGCGTGTTCACTTCCTTTCCTCAGCTTGATCTCTCCACTGTCACACGGTTCAGAACTGCCCAGGGAATGGTGCCACCCACTAAGTCTTCCCGCATCAATTCACCTAAGACACCCCCCCACCCGTACAGAGAGATACACCTACGAATCAACTCAATGTAGACAATCCCTGATTGTCTTCTCGAGTAATTCTAGGTTGTGTCAAGTTGACGGAGAGCCATCCCAATGGACATCTGTCCACAGGATCCAGAGATCTGCCACCTGCTTGGTGTAGAGCTTCCTGGCTAATGAATGGGTCCTCAGAGCCTTGACCATGTGTCTTCCTGAGTTGACAGCCAAGAGCTCTGTGGATATCCTCGCTGGGCTCCCCAGCCTGTCAGTAGGTCTTGGTAATCCCTCCAAGAAACAGGAAAGGGAAGAAGAGGCGAAGAGCAGGCAAGTCTGTGCACCTGTTGTGGATTCTGGGTTAGACACAGTTTCCTGAGTCTGCATGACTGACAACACTCCCACTAACTTCCAGTACCTTGGTACCTTCTGGTGTCTTAGCCCTCACAGCTACAGAAATGTTGGAGGGCGTGGCTGCAACCAGAGGGCGTGACTGAAGCAAGAGGAGATGCTGGTGTCTGCTGGCTGGGTCTGTTGACTCTGTGCTGACAGTCTACATCCAGCCTCTACTCTCTGATAGAGACTTGGCACCCATGTTACAGAAATGGAGATCAAGGCTTGGCACCCATGTTACAGAAATGGAGATCAAGGGGCATGACCATGAGTTTCATTTCAGATCCAGGATCCCAATGTTCATGCCATGTGTGCTTCACTCACTTGGGAAGTAATTCCTTGGGGGACTCAATTATGCACTCCATTGTAGACACTGGATTCAGATAAATCTCATCCCACATGGTGTGGCCATACCAGTGAGGGCTGACAAACCACACCTTGAAATCCCCAGCTAACTGAATCTGCAAGTATAGCTGGAAACATGTCTATAGACACAAAGAAGGTGGACCAGGGACAAGGAGCCCTAGCAGGGTGCCCAGGCAAGGTGGCATTTCAACAGGATCCTGAAGGGGAAAGCCATGTATGCGTGTCTGGGGACAGTACTATCTGCCAAGGGGAAAGCTAGCGCAAAGGTCCCAGGGCTGCTCAAATGGCAGGAATCAGGTGAAGGTGCGGGTGTCATGAGGAAAAGGGAGGAAGGAGCATGTTCAGCCTATTGTAAGGGGCTAGGATGACTTAGGGGACCCAGTAAAATGCCCAGGTTCAAAGGACAGTCATATCCTGGGAATGCAAGCAAGATCCAAAGTTGAGATTCTATGTAGCTCCCAAAATAGAAGAATTGGAAGCTCCATGTGAAAACAGAGCCAAGAAGGAATGAGAAATCAAAGGGAACCTGAGGTCTCCTTCCCTGTGAAACCCCATTGCCAGCACTAAAAACTATACGGAAGTGTACTGGCATCTCCAGTGGGGGGCTCTCCTTGGGGGCTCATGGTAGCTACTATTCCTACATAGTGACTCTGCCTTCCAGTTGCGGGGAGGGAGGGAAGGCAGCACGAAGCTGATTATGGAACAACTTGTAGTATGTGACTTAATAACCTCGCTATTGTATAATATTATGCTTCAGAAAAAAAACCTTTAAGCCTGCTTAGTGCCTACATTTGCTTCTCTAAAAAGGCAGAAAATCAGGCCCCTCCGTGTGCTTCAGGGGAGCCGCCTCCTCCCAACTCCCGCACCTCCCAAAGCCATGATTAGGCCAAGGGTCTTGCATTGTGCTCCAGAGAACTGCACGGGATAGGATGGGCATTCCGAGTGCTCAAGGTGCAAACACCCTTCCCCAAACCAGGGATGACATTGATGCTGAAAAAATACAGGGTACAATTAGGTACTCACTTGTGCCCAGCGCATACAGAATGCCCCATTTTGCTGTCAGGGAATGATGTTTCTCGGTGGTCTTCAGTGTGATTAAAGGCCCTGGCCTCACTGCCTGGCCTCTCTTTGAGCTGGCGACAGCAACCAAGGAAGCCAGGGTTGCTGCTGCCCGGGAGAAAAGCAAAGAGGTTGTAGGTAAATGCAGGCCTGCACTCTATGAGGAAAACTATAAAGGACCACAACAGAGGGCCTGTGCTATCTTCTCCACGCCCTGGGCTGTGGCTGACTCCCTTTAGACCCAGGTAAAATTTGACGAAGAAGAGGCTGGTGGTTTGCTGAGCCTGTTGGGTAGGTTCCGTGTATAAGGGTCTGAAAGGGTAGTCTTGAAAACATTTAGTATTGTTTTGTATTTGTGCATATGGTACATAAATGTGTTCATGTGGGTTTGTACGAGTGTGCATGGTGGTGGACATTCATGCATGTGTGTGCATGTGCACGTGGAAGCCAGAGGTTGGTGTCAGTTGGCTGCCTCAATCACCCATCACCTTCCCCTTAGAAACAGGGCCTCTGACTCAGTCTGGAATTCACCCATTCTGCTAGGCTGGCTGGCCAGTGGGCTTGAGGGATCTCTTGTCTCTGCCTCCTCCTAGTGCTGACATTATAGATAGATGTAAGGTGGCTTTTATACAGGCTCTGGGGTTCTGAACTCAGGTCTTCATTCTTGTGTGGCATCCACTTTAATTGAGCCACCTCCCTAGTCATCATTGCCTTGTCTTCGGGGGTCTTTATCATTGCTGAGCATTTGCTGGGCATTCCCTCCCTATCCTAAGGCTGCATCCAGCTCTGGCTTCCAAGCCCATGACTACTCCTGCTTCTTCCACTAACCACAGCTAGTGGGTATGCTAGTCACACCCCAGCTCTGTGAAGAAGGCAGCTAGTGTTCTAAAGTCTTTAAACCAGCTCGAGGTTCTCATAATGCCTCATTCAAGTTCCCAGTACCCCATGTTTGGAATGTTGCCAGTAGCCAATTGCCTACCACATGGCCACCAGATTCCCAGCTGGTCGGCACACCAATGCCACAGTGATCTTCTTAATTGGTCAATTGGCTCTTGCTGCTTCACTGTTGAAATCTTATCAGTGGCTTTCCTTTTGTGCTTAGAAAAAGCCTGACTTCTTAGGCTGGGTTCTGTCTACTCACTCTGCATTCCCCGAGACTTTAGACAGTGACATATGCTGTCCCTGCTCACCCATGGCTTCTGCCTGGAGTTCTCATTCTATCCCAGACCCAGCATACCTCACCTTGAAGGAAGGAACAGTTGAGGAGATAAGGGAAGGAGAAAATGGATTTGAGGCAACTGGTAAGGAACAGGTTCTCTGTGACCTTGAGCATATCATTTAACAACTTGGGATCTTTGTTCCTTATCTGTAATTTGAGAATTACACCCCCCTTCACTGGAGTGTGCTCAGGATCAAATGAGTTGGTTGTGCAGAAGCAACAGCCAGCCCAACACCTAGTGGGAATTCCAAAGGTTTCCTTTTTTATCCTCTGTGGAGATGAGCTGGCTCCTTGACTAGAGGGAAGGCCTGGTGCTCACTACCTCAATGCCCTGCTCTCTGCCCTCCCCTATCTGCAGGAACCTCTGCCTGTTGCTCTCAGACACTAAGCAAGTCCTCTGCCAAGGGGAAAGCCAATGGGTTGCCCACTAAATGTTGGTTGGCAGGCTTGAGGGTTTCCTTGAAGATAAATCTGCTTCTGCCTGTGGACCCTGGAGTGACCCATGGGGGCCCTGTCAGGAGGGTGGGGCAATCTGAAGAGAGGACAAGTCAGGCATAGGATGAGGTAAGCAGGGTTCCATGTGTCTACTTTAAGATGCTCATTTTCAGATATGTATAAACACAGCCATCTACAACAGTGAGTGCTACCTTGAATATTGCATCCTGGATACCTTTATCAGTCCTGACCACAGAAACTTGTGTTTGGAAAGTCATTGATGGCCTCCTCTGCTTATTCTTGGATTCCTTCCAGAATATCCCTGCCATGGGGACTGTCTAAGTCACTGTTCTATTCCTGTGAAGAGACACCATGGCCAGGGTGACTCTTATAAAGGAAAGTGTTTGACTGAAGCCGGCTTACAGTTTCAAGGTTTAGTCCGTTATCATCAGGGTGGGAAGTGTGGTGACATGCAGGTGGACAGGGTGCTGGAGAAAGAGCTGCAAGTTCCACATCCAGGTCCATAGGCAGCAGGAAGAAAGAAAAACAGGCCTGGGTTGGGCTTTTGAAACCTCAAAGCCCACCCTCAGTGACACACTTCCTCCAACAAGGCCACACCCCCTAATCTGTCTCAGGAGTACCACTCCCTGATGACTAGGTATTCAGATATTTTAGCCTATGGGAGTCATTCTTTTTCAGCATAGGAACCCAAAGGAAAAGGCCCAAAGGAATGGCCATCCTGCGCATGGGTCTTACTGCCTTCCTACTGATGCCCAGTCATGGGATACTCTGTGCTGGAGGTGGTGAGGCTTGGATGATGAGATCATGAGGATGGAGCCCATGATGGCATCAACGTCCTTACAGAAGAGTGGAAGATGGAGAGATTTTTTTTGTCCCTGCATATGAGGGCACAACAAGAAGGTGTTCATCTACAGGCAGGAAATGGCCACCTATAGGACCGCCAGCTGGCAGAAAGTAGTGTTCACCAGGAGTTAAATCTACCAGCACCTTTAATCTTCGATACTCTTACCCTAGTTGTGAGAACCAAATGTCTTGTTCAAGCTGTTGCCACAATGGTACTTAGTGGTGGCAACCCATGCTGATCCAGGGGTCCCCTAGAGTGTTCTTACCTCCTCCACTTGGGCTTCAGAAGACTCCTCCCTTTGCTGAGTGGGACCAGGAGAGGCAGGGAGGGACCTCGCAGCCAGGGGAACTGCATGAACTGTCATTGTCTCTGTGAAATCTTCCATCTGGGGACCACAGAGCAGCTGGGGCTCATGGTGATCCATGAGCAGAGACACTAGGCAGGGCGTAGAGAACCCCTTCTTGTTTCTGGCAACCTGAAGTGTGGTCTCTGTCCATAAGAGGAACAAGGCTCTGCACTCAGCTTAAGGCAGAAATGTAGAGGTGACTTTGCACAAAAGTGGAGACCTTTGTCTACTGGCCTGTACTACATCTTTGTCCCCATCCCAGGGAGGGCACCCCCTAACTGCATTCTCCAGAGCCCTCAGGCTACATACCATTTCTTGTCAAGGAACTGGATTATCCCCACTTTGGGCTGGAAAGGAAGAAGAACCAAGATGAGAAATGTAGGCACGCTGGAACACTACTTGTGACTCTGGTGGCCACCCTGAGGCCCAGCCAACAGCCTGAGTCTGTCCCAAGCAAAGGAGATGCTGGTTCAAGGGACATCACTAGCATTCAATCCCCACTGCTTGAACCACAACCTTGATGGTTGCAGGTTACTGCTTCCTACAGCCATTTATTTGTACTTAGCTGTGGATGTCCAGGCTTTAGGATGACGCTGCTCAGAGAAACTTAGCCCTAGTCTCCTGGGGAAAATGCTGCCCCAGGAGGTTCATCTTCCTGTTTGATGTAACCAAAGATAACTCTGCACCAAGCAGCCAGTAGGACACTTCTAATCTCCTAATTGTATTAGTTTAGTGCCTATGCCAGAGGGCCAGATTCAAATCTGAATCCCAGGCTTTAGACCTCTGTCCCCCCCAAGGCTTCTCACAGATGGCTCAGACAGAACATTCCTTTTCCAGATGACTTGGCCTGGGCATCATCCAAATGGGACTGACATCTCATGAAATGGCCTGCAGAGTCTAATTCAGGCTATTTTGAGACCAGAAGGTGAGGTAAACAGCACCACAGGCCCTTTGGATGCTTCAGCCTGACTCAGGCTAATGCTCAGGGAGAGCAAGCGACTTCTCCAGAGCACACAGCACACAGTGAGGCCCACACATATTCCAAATCTCCACACCTTTCTTCTTCTTGCTTTAATTTAGTAACTATTAGAGTTTAATCACTGTTCTCTTTTTCATAATGCTTTGGTTCAGGTTTTTAAAACTTTAAATAACACAAGTGGCCATTTTAGCTTTGATGTATTTGTTGGCTCAAGTTCTTGGGACATAAATAAGTGTTTCTAATCCATGTGAACATTCCTGGCCACTAGTCTGGTGTGACCTATGGGTAGAGAGACACCAGAGCCCTACTAAATGCTTCCCCCACTGTGATAATGGATGCCCAAGAGCATTGGAGCCAACTGTGCTGCTGGGAGACAGGTAGGGTGGCATACCTCATGGCAGGTGTCCTCTCCATCTGTCCTGCCAACCATATCCATTCCTTCCTGTTGGGAGCAAAGCCATCCACATCCTAGAGTTGCGTGTCTGTCCGCAAAGGCTGCAAGAGGTTGGTAGGTGGGCCTCCCCAGCCACCTGGAGCCTTCCATAGTGGGGAAGGGACACCATGTACTGAGTGACTCCTCAAGGCTTCCTCAGACTCTGAGAGCGCAAGGGTAGGGAGGGTTCAGATCCTTCTGTATCAAGATGTAGCCACTTTTTGAGACTCTTGCTTAGGGCTTTGTTGTGCTGATTATGGAGGATGAGAGATTAGACAGGCTGATGGAGTCCTGGACAGATATTTTAAGGGGTGACTTCGCTGTGAACTGGATGACCCCAATAACAATGGGTGAAGCAGAGCAGGGAGCAGGTAGGATCAGGGGACCAGGTTACCTGGCAGAGGGTGGCCTTGGACATTCCAGGAAAGCCATCTGGTGGTTGCATAGGATCGCAGCATGGACTTGATCCTGTTCAGCCTTGGGGTCATTTGTGGACTGTCTCCTAAAAAATATAAAAGCAGGAGACAATCTTGGGAAAGAATAACAAAGCTAAAGGAATTGTGTGTCCCTTTTGCATACACCAGCAGAACAGAAGTCAGCAGTCTGTGTGTCTTACATGTGTATATTGTGTATGTTTGTGTGTTGTCTAGGTATGTTGTGTGTGAATGTGTGTACATTGTGGTATGTATTGCATGTGTGTATGGAATGGTGTGTTGTATTGTGTATGGTAGTGTATGTTTGATGTGTGTACTGTGTGTGTATGAGTGTGCTCTGTGTGTGACTCATGTGCCTGTGTGCACGCATGTAGGCTAGAGGAGGACATAGGTTCCTTGTTATATTACTGTCCACCTTACTACTCTGAGGCAGAGTGGTGGTTTGAATAATCAAGGCCCCCAAGGGAGTAGTAGTACTATTTGAGGATTAGGGGGTGGCCCTGTTGGAGGATGTGCTCACTGGGGGTGGGCTTTGAGATTTCCAAAGCTCATGCAGGCCCAGTCTGTCTATCTATCTATCTGTCTGTCTGTCTGTCTGTCTGTCTGTCTGTCTGT
>LOJH01001484.1:0-18356 GCA_001685095.1 Ellobius talpinus
TTGGCCATTTGAACTTCTTCAGTTGAGAATTCTCTGTTCAGATCAAAGCCCCAACATGGACATATTTTTGAATGTTGAACCATCTCTGTATCTCTGGGCTAAAGACTACTTGATCATGGTAGATGATCTTTTTGATATGCTCTTGGATTTGATGTGTGATGTGGGAATTTCTTTAGCCAAGAGCCTTTAAGGTATGCAAATATTTTATTAAGTATTTTTGCAACTATATTCATGAGGGAAGTTGGTCTATAAATCTCATTCTTTGTTAGTCTTTTTGTGGTTTGGGTATTCTCTTTTTCTCTTTTTATTTTTTCTTTGTGTCTTTCACATCATGCATTTCCCAACCCATTCATTTTCCCATCCCTTCATATCTACCTTCTGCCCTTGCAACCTGCTCCTCCCAAAATAAAATAAAATAAAATTTAAGAGAAAAAAGAGCAAGAGAAAAGGTGCTACGGCAGAATTCAGTGGAAGGAAAGAGGAGGCCAGAATATTCTAGAGAAGAGGATGGTATCTTCTCTACCAGACACTGCCAATAGGTCAGAAGGGTTTAGTAGAGCTAGGGAAATGGCTTAGTTGGTAAAATGCTTTCTGTTCAGGCTTGATGACCTAAGTTCATATCCCTGGAAGTCATGTAAAGACTGGGTACAGCAGTATGTATCTGTTACCGCTGCTCTAGGGTCAGATAGAGACAGGCATATCCTATGACTCTTTGGCTAGCCAGTCTAGCTGAACTGGTGAGCTCAGGTTTAGCATGAGAATCTGTCTCAAAAATAAAGGGGCAAGCATAGAAGATATCCATTGTAAATCTCTAGCTTTCATGCACATGTGCATGCATATGTGGGTGCACATGCATAAATGCATACGTGTGTGCACATGCACATGCATGCGCGCGCACACACACATACACACACACACAAAGTTAAAAGCAATTGGTCATAAATTGAGGTTCAAGACAGACCCCTCACTAAATCTATGGCTAGGAAGTAGCTAACTAAGGGCTCCAAGTCAGGTCCACTTTCTTTCTTCCAAGAGTTCTTTGGTAATGCCTGACCTCCCTAGACCATCATACATGTCCTGTGCTACTTGTGCAGACTGTGGGCTATGAATGTTTGCTCCAGTTCCAGATCTCAGCAGCTGTGGCCATGCTTTTGTTTTATAGTGTATATGGCAGTGTTGCCTTTTTATATCTTCCATATAAATATAGAATGCTTATTTTATAAAATCATAAAAACAGGTGAGCAAAAGGGAAAAAGTTAAATCCATTAATAATGTTCACATCACTCAGAAGTTATCATGTACATGAATTAATACATTCAAACTCCCATAATGACCCTCTCCACTCTTTATCCCTTCCCACACAACTTTCTGTTCCTTCCCTCCATTCTTCCCTTCCTCCCTTACTTGCTTGCTTTCCTCATTGAGCTCAGTTTGTGTTGTCTTGTGTTTGTGTGGTCTTGGAGTGGAACCTGCTCTGGTGTGTGCTCAGTTTACCAGGAGTCACATCATTAAAGAAAACTGACTTTCCCTATCCTAGCAACTATTAAATGCCAAAGCTCCCCAGCTTGTACCCATGTTAGGTAGTCTTACAGTTGGGTAAACCATCCTATATAGCTTATAATATGTGAATAAATAACATATGCTCTAGAACATAGCATGGCATGTGCCTCTGATGAAGTGTGCCTAACATGTCACTCATAACAATCACTAAAGGTTGGAAGGCTGCAGGTGCAGAAAACCAGATTCATCATGCTTGAAATCACATTTGTGATTACAGATGCCGTACGGTCCCATGAGCTCTTCTAGGGAGCTCCTGGGTTCCTGTCGTACTGTAGTTGGCTGTAGAGCTGAAGAAACCGGCTGTTCACATCACTGCACATCATGCCTCAGTGCACTACTGGATGTGCAGGCTTCTGTGCAAATCACTTTGGTATTGCTGTATTTCCAGGTAAATGGACCATGTGACCAGTATAGAACTGCTACTAGCTGTTAGACTAGAGAGCTGTCCATCTTCAAAAAGTGGGTTGTGCTGTTAGGATTTTGTTTTGTTTTATTTTAGGCAGGATGTCTCTGTGTGGCATTTGCTGTCATGGAACTCACTCTGTAGTCCAGGCTGACCTCGAACTCAGAGATCATTCTGCCTCTGCCTCCTGAGTGCTGGGATTAAAGCATACACCACCATGCCCAGCTGTCATCTAGTTTTTACTTGGTGGATTCTGACCACACGCTAGGAACTCTGTCCAGCTGATGTCCTAATGTTTTTCTTTGAGAAGCCCTTTGTTCCATAGGTGTTGGCAGGAGAGGCTAAGAAATGGCAGCAAGTGTACTGTGAGCCTCTATCTTCTGGTTGCACATTCTTAAGTTTGTGTCTAATGTGGTCAGAGAGAAGTAAGTAAGTTCTAGAGTAAGTCTCGTTAGACTGCCTCCTTTCCCGGGAAACTCTGCTTACAGTGCTTAACATACAGGGTGCCAGTTGTCATTTAGCTGTTGTCTGACACTTGCCTTCCATGCATCTAAAGTCCCTGCACCTATCCATAAGGGAACTCTTCCCTTTTGATAAGAATTATATCTTTTTGGGGTGAGCATACGTGCTCTCTTAACAATCAAAACTTTCAGAAATATAGCATCACATTATTTCATTTGCGTACTTTGTCAGCATCTTAGGCAAGGTCAGAGATGCTGACCTAAAACCAGTCTGGCGCTGGACTAGAGCTGAGAGGGAGAGTTCCTGCTTGGCACGTACAAGGCTCTGGAGTTCAGCCTCATCACTGCAAAAAGAAAGAAGATCATAAAACCCAGAGTTCATGTAAGGATTGTAGTTCATAAAAATACTCTTATGTATGGTTTAGACTTTGTGGTTTAAGTTTATTTTGAATTTGACTTTTGAACAGAAGTGTTCCTCTCGTTTACTAGGGCTAATGGGCTTCTCCACTCATCCACTCTTCAGAACTTGCCTCTTTTCCCATTTTAATAAGTTGGGAGTGTGGAACATACTGTCCATTTCCCTTCTTCCAGCACTGAACTTCAGACCAGTAAACAGAATAAGACAAGTACCTTTAAAAGGCTTGACTTTAAGTACTTGGATGTATGTCATCAGAGCCATTAAAAAGAACACAATGTTTAGTTTATCTGTTTTCTTAGCAAGCACAAAAGCCTCCCTTCACTTTTCAAGATCAAGGGCAAGTACATCTGTGAGCTAAAACAAACAAATCCTATCACTTTGTAGGAGTGAAGACCCATTTCTTGTTCGTTAATTGTATTGTTGTCAATGTGTAGCTTTTAAAAATATGCTTAAAAACTGTCCATCTTGTATACTTCCTCTCCCTGCTCTGGTGAAGTTCCAAAGATTAGATTTTATCCTTTCTAAACTGGAATCGTTAACTATAAACAGTGCATTTTAGTCTTACTCTGGGTCTTAAACAGATGAGGATAATTTCATAGGATTGTTTTGGGTCAAGTTGAATACAAGTTCTTCTTTTAAAGGGGGTTACAAGCCCTTTAGTGTTGAAATTTGCTTTGGAATGCTGACTGACTTTAGGATAAAAGACAAGGTATTGGACAGTTGGACTAAATGCATTATAGTCTTTAAAAAGTAATAGGAAGATTTCCATCCCACAGTGCAAATAACTGCCAGAGCGTCCTGAATTGTGTTGGCCAGTATGGCAGCTGTAACAGAATCCTTATGAGGAAAAGGTAGAGTGGCTCCTGGCTGCCCACCTGGCCCCAGGGGGGAGCGAGGACGCTGGTTATGCAACTGATTCCTGAAGAGCAGGAAGGCTCCACCAGTGCACATCTCCTGCAGGACTCTTTGGTGCACAGAGGATACTAGTAGCTCTCTGGGTTTTTTCCCTCTCCTCTGAGGGTTAGATGAAGTTCTGTCTTTAGCAAGTGTCTTGCAAACTAATATGTAAGAAATGTTAGCAGTGGCTGTTACCATTGTTATTGCCAGTCATCTGTCACCGTCAAAAATTTGTTTCATCACAAATTTGCCTCATTGCTAGTCCATACCTGAGTTTGAAGGAGCTAGAATCTAGGTGTGCTTTGGTAAAAAGTATTCTGTAAGAAAGAACAAATGCTACTCCACCGCCGAGCAGAATGGATGTGCTCTAAGGAAGGCTGGATATTTGGGAATGCCATCTAATAGGTTCTATTCACCTGCCAGCTCTTTTGCCGGGTGCGGAAGATGCAGAGATGAGGAGAGCCAAGCTCATCCCTTTACTCAAGAACACTCAGTGTAATAAAACCCCACAGTCTGGATGGCCTATACAGCCCACACTCTCACCATCTGGATACAGGGATGCCCTAGATGGAGGGCCAGCAGATTCATTTCCCAGTGAAAGCCCACTTCCTCATTGGCTAATGTCTTCCATCCATTCGGTATTCAGGACAGAGGGTAAGAAGGACTCAAATCTCTCTTGAAATGCCCATTGGAGTATTAATCCCATTCCTAAACACCTTCATAGCCTACCCCTTAAAGACTTATCCAGATCTCCCTAAGCATGGGGATTGCAGCTCCAGCATGAATAATGGATGAGAAGAGGCATTCAGTGCATGGCAGGAAGCTTTGGTTTTCTTGTGGTTAGAGACAAATTAAGAGGAGGTTTTCATGCTAAATATTGTAAAGGGTTGGCTTTGGTGTGACTGCATAGTCAGCTGGAGCTCACTGAGAAAGGGATCATTTAAGTTGCAACCTAGAGAGAAAGCCAGAGTGAAGCTGTAGAAGAGAGAAATCTTCCAGCACATGTGTGGGATGATCCTTAGCCTACAACAGGAAGAGCTAAGAGCATTCAGAGACCATCATGACCTTTCTCGCAGCTGCAGGTGAGGGTGGGGAGAGAGGAAGGAAGCAGGCACCACCAGCCATCCTGAGGAGAAAAGAAGGAAGCAGCTACAAGAAGGTAAGGGTCAGTATGAGTCAGGTTTACATTTTAGAGAGATCACCCTGGCACACTGAGTGACTTGATCAGAGGGAAGGAAACTGGGCGCATGGAGACCAATTGAAAGGGGCTTTGAAAAGTCCAGGTGAGAGGTGATGAAGGCCTGGGCCATGGTTAGAGAATCTAAACCACAAGCCCGCCACATACATGCACATTGTGTTTACTGCCTCGCCTCCCTGAGGACTTTGCCTAGATTGACTCGTTTAATTCTCAAAATTGTTTTCGGGTGAATACCATTGTTATTTCTCCTAGACAGATAAAAGCAGTAACAATGTATCCAGTCTGGTAGTTGTAAATTATAAGGCCAGGATTTGAGCCCAGGTAAATTGTGCTTGACCATCATGCATAATTGATCCAATTTAAGATGTATTTGTGAACAGAATTGACAGACCTTATTGATCACAATGAACCAAGGTTATATCTGATTCAGGCAATTAGGTGCACAGTAGTCACCTGGACCAGAATAGGGGATGGACTTAGAGCTGGAGATGCTGAGAGAAACATGCCCACCATGCCTGGGTAATGTGGTTCTTATGGTCCTAGAGAAGAAGCTAGAGCAAGGCTGGAAAACAGGGCAATTCCAGCACAGGGCAGGAATAAATTCTGGTGAGTATCTATTTATTAAAACTAATAATGCTAAACACAGATGAAGTTGCTCAAAGGGAGAAGAAGGCCCTGAAAATCAGTAAGTAAAGTCCAAAGGAAACCAGGGCAGAGTGGATGGAAGTTTGCCTGGCCAGTGTGTACACAGAAGCCAGTGGGTGGTGGGGTTCCAGGGAGGGCTGGCAGGCTGGTACTTTATTTGGTGGTGGCCAGAGCCATTTCATAAGCTTAGTGGATGTGAAGACAGGAGCATAGTGACATGGGCAGGACTGGGAAGGGATGGGAGCATCTGAGGGACCTATGTAAAGCCATGTGAGAGATGGTTTTGATTCCTATGGGTAGGGGTGGCTGCCAGAGTAGCCGCTGGAGCATTTGAGTCTGCTAAGAATGTAGTTCTGTTTGATTGGCTGGCTGGCTGGCTGGCTGGCTCTCTGTATGCCCATTACTGCAAGAAGGAGAGCAGATCAGTATGGAGCTGGCCAGTGTATACCGCAAATACGACATTGTTGTGTTACTGGGTGTGTTTTTTGTGCTGGTTTTCCCATTTCCATTTCTCCCCTCTCTGGACACACAACATAGGTGCACTTTCAACTCTGACTGGGCTGGGTTTTAGGGTGCACAGTTTCTGTGCACCTATGTATTTGAGGGCTTCTCAGCTAGATGGTAAGATTGATACTTGGCTCAGTGGCTGACTGTGTCAAGAAATCTTGGTCCATATAATTGATTCTGCCCCATGAATTCCAAGTAGGAAGTAACGTGTGCCCCCTCTGTTTCTTTGGAGTGGTAGTTGGCAATGCTAGTGGATGATTTGTCTGTCTGCCTCTCTAAATGAGGACAAGACCCCTTGAGCTTCACTATCCTCAGCAAAAAGCAGTATGGACAGAAACCCTTAGTGTGACCAACCAGTGTTGGTGACTCAGAGGACTGTGTCCTCAGAATTCAGCCTACCTCAATCTCACATCTGTCCTCTGCTTGGTCACAGCTTGCACTTGTCATGTGATGTGGCACAGAGATTAAGATCTTAAGCTTGGAAACTAAGTGACTGTGTTTGATTCCTGACTTTGTCACTTACTAGTTAGTTGTATGATCTTCAGCAAAGTGGTCTATTCTTTCTCTCATAGGCAAAATTAGTGACTCAGTAATGGAAGTACATAGCAGAATGGTTTTTAGTGCTCACTGAGTAAAGAACCAAAGCTGCGGGAGGATGGGAGGATGGGAGGCCTGCATCAACAGACAGGGAATCGTTAGCCTCCAGCATGGCTAGGGACTGGGGGTGGCTGCCCACTGTATCTGAAACACTTCCACATCTCAACCCGACAGCCTGGGGCCCAGGTCAAACATACCTGAGCAGAAGCCCCATGTCCTGATCCTGGTTAAAGAGCATTACTAAGTGGGCAGTGGGACTCAGGGGTCCTCAGGTCTAATCTCCGTAGGGCACGGTCCCACTCCTCCATACACAGCCCTAGCAAGACCTATGGCTGTCTACCTGGTTCCTAGTTTCCCCAGTCCCCACCCCATTGAGCTCCCCAGATCCCATCTCCTCCTGAAGGCATTAGACAGCCTGGTTTCTCTTCCCTCCATCCTTCATAAACATCCAGTTCTAGATGCTGCCATTTCCTTGACCTCAGGACAGTGCATTAAGTTAATACACCTCTGCTGTTTGTTCCATTGTGTCAGCGCATGTTACTTCATCTATTTTAGGAAACAAGCTCCGGGCAGGGATTTGGTGCAACTCATTTATACAGGGCTTAGTAAAATGCTCAGTGGAATTAAAGACACCTAATAAATGCTTTCAACTGTTGAATGATGCTGTAATAATTTTAATGGAGACTGGTGGTGTATGTATTTAAACAAATGGCAACTTTTCCAGCAACATTCTGGCAAATTAGCAGCTTCTAAATTAAAAGAATCTTTGCTTAGAAATTAAATTGTGTGAGCTGAGACAGCATGCAGTATTTATTGCTGAGCTGATTTAGGCAGAGACCAGAATGCAATGGTGGAAGCCAAGGCTAAATTTTTTGCCACATTTGTTTGTTTTATGAAAAGGTGGTTGGCATCATAGGGGTTGGATGAGTAAGTAGGGCAATTTAAAAGTGTCGTTGTGAATTTAATGTATATTTTAAGGAGTTAGTTTTAAAATAAAAACAACAAAACCCCGTGTATTAGGCGAGCAGATGTGATTTGGCATTGCTGCTTCCCACACGTGTGCCCTTTTCATTAGGGACGTGTGTCTGATGTGGTTCAGATGGCACCGGAGCTGCTTGGTAATATTTTCCACAACCTGTTTTTAGTAATTAGTCTTGAGTTTGCTGCTTCAGAATACTGGATTCTTTTTTGGCAACTTAGTAAACCGAGAACTTGAAATGTACCTCTCACGCCAGCAGAGGGCAGTGTAAGCTAGCTATTTACTCCCAGTCAGCTTCCTGATGCTGAGCTGCTAGAACAGGGAGCTAGAATTCTCGTCTAGGTATGATTTGAGGTTTGCTTTTTGAGAAATTAATTGAAAATGAATTTTTTTAAAAAAATTCCTTTTAATGGCCACTTTTAGCAAGGAAATGAATTGTCCAGAACAGAGTCGAGCTGTAGTTTTGTTTTTTATTGATTTGTCTATTCTTGATTTCTCCATCCATAACTATACACGAAAAGTATAGACTGTGTAAGTCATTTTCATTCATGCACTTATAAGACGCACTATTTCACTTGGTCGCTGGACAGCAAGGCTTTCATTTCTGTTCTTTTCCTGACAAAGGAGCAAAGGAAAGGTCATTTCTGAGAGTTGTGGTCCAAGGGAGTGTCTGGGAACTGAAGGGGCTGGCACCAAAGGTCTGTTCTTGTTGTGATCAGCTTTGTGTCAGCCAAGTGTGGCCTTTCTCCTGGGCCTCTCTTACCACCCTCTAGTGTTCTGCCCAGCGCTGTGGACCACTCATTGTTCATGGTGGCCCGGAAACTAAGTGGGACTTGCTTCTCCCTCCTCCCTTCCTCTGCCATTGGTGTCTCACATCTCGTTGTCTCTGGGCTGTGCTCGGAGTGTTTATGCCCCTCCCCCATATGCTGAACCCTTGGAGAAGAAACCTGTGAGAAAGTGGTAGAGGTTAAACAAGGCCAACTCCTTGGCTCTGGCCCAGCCCTTGCAGGCAGTGACACCCAGAAGCTGGTAAGCGTGGCCTCCATTTTAGGGGAACATTATGGATCTGTAATGATGGGAAGGGGGACACATAGATATTGGTCAGGTAGTAGCTGTATGATTTTAGACTTATTTTTCTGGATTAGAATAAAGAAACGTCTGTTGTCATGGAGCAAGCAGATGGAACTCCAAAGGATGGTGTGGCTGATTTCTTTATATACCGTCCTCACCACATTGGACCATTCAAGTGTCCTTCTTCCTGTTCTCAGACCTGGAGACATTTGTCACAGGTAGTGATCTTATTATGTGTTTTCATGGTTGTTTTCTGTGTCTCACCTTACAGAATGTAAGTTCCCTTAGGGCCAGGAATCCCCCCCCACACACTGTGTACTTAACATTTATGATATGCTTGTTGCATTTTCCAAGAATTGTGAATAAATATATGGAAGATGGAAGGGAAAGATTGGTTTTACTGAGCACTGGATTCATTCTGCTCCCTCTGGCTTCTGTAACCCACCCCCTTTTCTTGTTTTCAGTGATTCATTCTAAAAGACTGCCATATCATCTGCTTGGCTTGTGTATAGGCATTGCCACAGGGAGGCACTATAGCATTTGAAAAGTAGACAGATGTCTGTTGCTTGGAAAGAAACCAGACAGCCCATAGTATTTGGTCCATTTCCCCTGAAGGGCCAATGTCTGGCTAATTTAAAGTCAGCAAAGCAGCACACTGAGCTCTGATTGGTAGACCTTGTTGAGTTTTTGCAACATGAGATAGTCACAGGACCAAGAGGGATTGCAAGTCAACTGACGAGAAGATGCAGAGGGTGTGACTGATCAAGAATCAGGTTGTCAGACAGTGACATTTGAAGTTATTCTCTCAGTGATGTTTTGTTTGTTTAGAATACCAGAGTCCAGCTAATGCTGGGACCTAGGAGTAATGAGTTACAGCCAGGTCTTGAAGTAGCAGCTGACGCTGCCTTTGAAGCCACATGCTTTTTATGTTCTTTGCTCACACTGTGGCTTGAACAAGACTGCAATAGAAATTCTTCAAGGGGCACAATTTAATGAGGTTAGCATTATATGAAGTTATGCAAGTGATGGGTCATCTTTGGCTGGGAGTGAAAGTTGCTATGTTGTTTGAGCAGCCTCCCTCTTCTGAGCAGACTACCACAGTAGAGCCCAGGATGCTGTGTGCTTTAGCTAAATCAAAGCTGAAGTAGGGATCTGTCTTCTGAAAATGAGGGGGAGAGAGAGAGAGAGAGAGAGAGAGAGAGAGAGAGAGAGAGAGCCCTAAAATGGGACATTAAATCTTAGATCTTTGTTGACAGGTTTTAAAAAGTAATTTGAGAGGGCTAGAGAGATGGATCAATAGTTAAGAGCACTGGCCGCTCTTCCAGAGAACCAGGATTCAATTCCCAGCACCATTGTGGCAGCTCATAACCATCTGTAGCTCCAGTTCCATGGCATCTGTCAGTCTTCCAGCCTCTTTGCATCAGGCACACACATGATGCATATGCATATATGCAAGCCAAACACCAATACACATAAAAATAAATTTAAAATGAAAAGTAATCTGAAATTAATTAAAATTGATAGTTTAAACATTAGTTCCTATCCATCCAGTGCTCTTCATAAGCAGTACAACCCAGTCTGAGATACTCAAAGCTGCACAGACACCCCAGTGACATTATTTACTGCTCTAGCTGCAGTGTGAACATGGGGGAGCGGGGCCTAAAATGAGGCAGACTAAAGACTTGTGCAATGGCCAACTTTATTCAAATCATCAGGCAACCGATACTCTGAGGGTTAAGAAGAGTCACCTGAGTAAGTGTTCAATCACAAGGACAAGTCACATGTGGCAAAAAGAAAACAAAACATGTTTTTCCATAAAGACATTTGAATAACAGCAGCTGCTAAGGTGAACGCACTCCTCTCTGCTGCACCTGGGAGGAGCATCCTGGGAGGAGAATAGACACACATTCCAAATTCAGGTCTGTGTTTTGAAGAAACTGAGGTCACAAGACTCTTGTCTTGTTTTCTCACAGGCACTTGGAATTTTCACAGGACTCCATTCTTGGACTGTGTTCTGACATGCCTTCAATTGAAAAAAAATCCTAAATCTTCACCTCTGGCTAGAGTTGAGTGGCGCTGTGTACTCATGGCATTGTTATTGTAGCCGAACATTTCCACACACTTAGATTGTATAAATGCTGTTGCTAAGCCGACTCTGTAAGTGGTTGACCTAGTAACCCTCTAAGTTCCATCAGTGGGACAGAATCCATTGTAAAAGTTAATGACAGTTATTACTATTTTCTAGTTCTATTAGAAAATTGCACTATTGTTTTTATAAACTTTTGAGAATTGTGCTTTATAAAAATGCTTTATTATGTTGAATTTTATTTTTTCATTATGTTTCAAATAGGAGTGTAATTTCCATGACTACTCAGTCTCCCTCTAACCACCATTATTTCTTACAGCTGTTAAAAGCTATGGATCCTTTTGTCACAGTTTTAAAGAATTCCTGAAGTGTTTGCCCTTGTTTCATACATGCTGCCGTAATAATGAACATCTTAAAAGAGTTGAGATTTTTCACTTAGGTATTACTTCCATAAACTCCACTTAAAATTTTTATTACATTTATTTATTTACTGTACATAAGTATGTATGTATGTCATGGCCAGACAAAAACTCAGGATTGTAAATTAGACTGTAACAGAGATATATTTATTCCAATTGTGCCATGTACCATATACACAGTGACTATTGTGATGGGGATTTGAATTTTAAAACTTGAAAATAATTTACAACTTTAAATTAAATAGATTTCCTTGTGTCTGTCCCAGATCTCTCTCTTTCTGTCACACACACACACACACTTACAAAAACTGAAATTTTAAAATAAATATTTATTTTTAAATTAAAAATATCTATGGAATAGAAGAAAATTAGAAAAGACAAGCAGGGATGGGGATGATGGTTGAAAGTCAGGTGATCAGCATCATCCTAGGTCCCATCCATCATTAGCCATGTGGCATTGTACAAATTAAGCAGCCAAGCCCCAGTCTCCTTCTGTGAGGAAGAATCATGGCACCTGTTCCAGAGAAGGTTGTAAAGCTCAGAGATGGCTCCTCCTAGAGGGAGCTCTGACTCACACAGCACAGCATAGGAAGAGCTAAAATGCTAAGAACTAACATTAAATTTAACTGTAGATTCCTCTGTGTTGTGGAATATATTTTAACTATGTAAAGGTGTGTTACTTTTGTTTATGCTGCAGAATAGTACTTTAACTGAGTAAAGTGTTACTTTTGTTTGTGCTGCATTTGTTTAATGGTGTAAAGATGTGTTACATTTGTTTCACCTTGCCTGCCTAAGGCACTTGGTTGGTCTGCATGGCCAATAGCTAGACAGGAGAGGGATAGGCGGGGCTGCCAGGCAGAGAGAATAAATGGGAGAGAGAAAGAGCAGAACAACAACAGAAGAAGGAGAGAATGAGGATGCTCCCAGGGCAAGAAAGCAGGCAGACGCCAGCCAGCTAGACTTAGAGAAGTAGTGAAAGATACAGAAGTAAGAAAGGTAATAAGCCCCAAGGCAAAGGGTTGATAAAGAGAAACAGGTTAAGTTAAAAGAGCTAGTCATAAAAGAGCTAAGCTAAGGCCGAGCATTCAAAACTAATTAATAGTAAGTCTCTGTGTCATGATTTGGGAGCTGGTTGGTGGCCCATAAGAAAGAACCTGATTTGATAATTAAGGTTATTAGTAATAAGATAAAGAATGGACAAATTAAAGAGACTTAAAACTCAGTACTTGAGCTGCATTCTGACTGGGCACCAACATTTTTTATGAGCAGAAAAGTTGGTTGTTAACAATGAAGATGATGCTGACTGTCAGGTCGGTCATTGAATTTATGGGATTTGCTAGATGCTGTAAATGCGAAAGAGATGTGTCTTATCTGATCTTTTCTACAATATAATGGGGTAGGCTTCATAAATGGATTTCCAAGTTAAGGGAGCTGTGGTTGAGAAGGGTTCCTGTGTCCTTGGTGCAAACTGGCCTGAGGCTTTAGGTGCATTCCCCTGAGACTGACTCTGGTGGGCATGAACACTGGAGGATGTAAGGGAGCCAGCCCGTGGTCTGATTCTTGGGTGCTCCAGTGTGATGTGAACTTTAGGTTTGGATGGCTCTTCTTATCAGTGCGTTTCTTGTGTCTTTCATGTCTCATTTGGTTCCTCTCTTAAATTTAAGTACAAGCTTCAGGAAGAATAGCACTCAGGGCTTTAGCTAGAAATCTCCTCAGCTAAGCAGTCATTGTTTTCAGTTCTAATAAGAGTGAGAACACAGTTCAGTCAGGTTTTGCTATTCTCACAAGGCTCACTTCTTCAGATTTCTGTCTGAGATCTTGTCAGAATGGCCTTTTTGTCAGCAAGTCTGCCGTCAATCCTAACTGTATTGTTTATGTATTGTATAAGAAGATGGAAATCTTCAAAACCCTTCCCTTCCTCCGCAGTCTCTCTTCAGTCTCATCTCACTGCACTGCCAGCTTTTCCTAGCACACACTTAGAACCTCTGCCCATTAGACAGTGCAAAGCCACCTGGTATGCATGCTTGTTAGAGCAGCACCCTGCTGCTCCCAACCAGCTCCACCATAGCTGGGTAAGGCTGCCATAGACAAGCGCCAAAGACTGGCATTGGGTATATTCTCAGGAACTCTGAGGTCAGGGTTCTGATGGGCTTCTTCCTGGCTATCAGGTAGCAGTGAAAGCTACTCTTACTGGGAGGACAAAGAGAGAGGAAGTGAGTTCTTTCTTGTCTCATCTTGTAAGACTAGGATTTCCCTCAAAGTGTGAACTTCAACCTCCTGTCCTCTGCCAAGAGCATCATCTCAGATGCTATCTGCATTCTGAAGAGGCAGAAGTGTCTCATCCATATGGCCTTCCTGTTAATGTAAGATTGTGAAAACTGGGCAGTGTGTCAGGAAGAAGCAGAAACTCCTTAGATTCTTTTAAGTCCTCATAAATATTCATGCTACTATTGCTTTACCTCCAGTTTGCATTATTTTCCCACATTGCTTACTGCCATGTAATGGAATAATAGAGAATAGTCACATGGGAAATTGTGGTAGGGTAGTAATTTTGTTCTTGCTGAAAAATGGCAGTGGATGAAAATTTATTAGTATGTGTGAGCAATTTCCTAGCTTAGAAATGATAAAATTTTAGAGAAAAAAATTGACATGAACTCAAGCCCCTTTAGTTTAAGAATGAATTTATTCCTCTATTAACAAGGTTGACTCTGTTGTGCAGGCCAGCTTTCCCAGGTTTGCAGCTGGTGAGGGTCAGGGATAACTCCCCTGCTCTTAGGAGGACCACAGGGCCAGCTCTCCCACTGCCACAGACGTGGGAGAGCTCTCCCCACTTCTCACCTGTCTTGTGGTGGCATGGGCTGGGGAATGATGCCCTCTTGCCTACCCATTAATGCCTGAGGCGGGTGGGAGAAATGGCCCTGGGGTCATAAGAATGGGAGAGAAAACTATCCCTGACTTCTACCAGCTACAACACTCAGGAGAGCAGGCCCTGCACCTCACCAAGACAGCACAATAGAACCAACCCTGTTAGTGCAGGTGGGGGTGAGCCAGCTCTGAAGTTGTCCCATTTCACACCTGGTGGACCAACCCTGCAGCTGCCCTGGCCCAGACCCAAGGATATGACTTGGCCTGCCCCATCATCCACCCCAGCTATGATCTGCTGGAGCACGTGAAGGGACCTGATCTGCAGACCCAAAGCTGCAGAACCTCCACAGCACAGGGCAACAACAGGATGTCCAGGAGGAGCCCTTGTGAGGGCCCAGCATCGATAGTGTAGTTAAACCAGAAGCTTTGAACCTTACTTAGCAATGACTCCTAGCAATGAACACTTGCAAGTAAAGATAAATTGACAAAGGGATACATGGAGTGACTCACTGTGTCACATTGCCCCTTCCATTTGTGTGTGTGTGTGCGCACGTGCAGGGGTAAAGGGTTGCTATGAAGGGCCTGGGAAATGAATGGGATCAAGATACATGATGTTCTAGGAGGTGGTGGCGCACACCTTTAATCCCAGCACTCGGGAGGCAGAGACAGACAGATGTCTGAGTTCAAGGCCTGTCTGGTCTACAAGAGTGAGTTCCAGGACAGGCTCCAAAGCTACATAGAGAAACCCTGTCTAAAATAAATAAATAAATAAAGTAAAAGACACATAAAATAAATTGGAAAAAGATAGAGAATGAATTTATCCTGAGAGAGACTGTGCGAGCTCATATAAGCAACCCCCTTCCCTTACATATTAACAAGAGAAAGAGAAACACAAGACGACAGAGGGTAAACAGTGACAAATGGATGCCTCCGTGAGTGGAGAGGAGGGGGGAAGATGAGATCCCACAACCAGCACAGGACTCCTTTCCCCAGGGGATGGGAGGGCTGGGTCTAGAAGTAAGGTGAGGAGACAGTCCGTAAGCAGACTTAAAGGACATATTCTTAGACAAACCACCCCACCATGAGAAGTTTCTGAACACTGCCAGTGGAGAGTGTTCATTCAGCCTCTACACAGGGCCACTGATGTAGTTCAGAAGCTGGCAAGGAGAGCCTTTGGAGGCAGAGGTAGAACCGTGTCTAGGAATATCTTGAAAGAAATACAGGCCCATTGTCAAACCTTTCTTTTTAACTCCCACCAACACCCCCCCCCCAAGAACACTGGTAGCATTTGTGTTTTCTCCTTGAAAGCTGGCATTTTAAGTCAGGAGACTGGCTATTAATGAAGGAAGACAAAGGAAGGAAACCACACGATGAGAAGGCACGAACTCCCTATGCCATAGTTCATGCCAGCAAGAAGCTGCCTCCTTGCTTGCTCCTGGGGAGGAAGGTTGGTTGTCTGACTGTACAACAGCCCTGATGTCGGGTATAAACAAGTCCACAGCACACTCTTCACCTGAAAGCAAGACATGGTTGAGTGTGTGCAGGCTTCATTTATTGGGACATTTCCTACAGAAGAATGAAGAGATTTGTTATTAATATGTATTTCTAAATACATATTGTACTGCGCTATTGTGGTTTTTAAATTCTACCCAAGTTAAGTATAGATTTTTCTCAAAAATTAAAAGCAAACAAAATGGAAATATCCAAATATATGAGAAAGAAAATTATGAACCATGTTGAGGCTGTTTTTATTAAGATGTAATTGTGTATATTTTGCTTTTGAAGGGAGATGGAATACAACTTTATACTTCTAATTCAGGAAGGTTTGCCCTGGTCACCTCCACCCCTACTTGCTATCGCCATGATGTAACCAGTGTCTGCGGGCAGTGGTGCTTGAACTGGCAGCAGTTGCACAGCCTCTTTTGTCTGTTTGGCTGTTGTTGTGTTAATGTGTCTAGGGACTACGTTAAAAGACAAAACATGAGCACAAGTAAATCTGACATTTGGTATCAAAACCTAATTTTTTATAATACTGAATGATTTTTTAAAGACTGAATTAGTCAAACTGATCAGTATGAATTATAACCCAAGAAGGAAACACATACTAGGTTTAAGTGAAGGGATCTGTGCTTGCTGAATGGTGGGGAAATTGCACAGACACATCACCCTTCATTGTGCCATGGGGAAGCGGTTCACTCTCTAAGCCTCTGTTTGCAGGATGTTTGTCATCACCAGAGCTGACCTTTCCTCTTGCTTCAGATGTGCTAAGTCTTTTCACTTACTAAGTCCTTCATGCAGCGCTTGTGTTTCATAGAAGGACATTGAGTTTCTTGTAATGGGAAAATCATTGCTCCTGTTATGGATAAAACTTTAATTTATAAGTCTCCTCTATTGGCCTGAACTAATTACAACAAAAATATGTTAACAAAGTGGGTAAAGTCCCTTCTTTCACGCAGTAGTTTTACTACTGGGGCTGCCTGGAAAGTCCTAGTGGAAGTGCAAGTGGCTCTGCTACCCTGGGGGGGCATAGATGTGCGTGCGTGTGTGTGTGTGTGTGTGTGTGTGTGTGTGTGTGAAAGAGAGAGAGAGACCCCAGGTGTGTGTGTGTGAGAGAGAGACAGAGAGAGAGAGACAGAGAGACAGAGAGAGAGAGAGAGATCCACTCTAACAAACTGTACAAGAGAGAGGTGTATGGTGCACCTTGAATACCGTCTCTAATAATCATCTTCAAAGAAGTATGAAATAGATTTATCAGTTATAGTCAAAACACACAACAGCTGAAAACATGGGCAGAGCTTCCTCCTTAATTTGGGTAGATTGGAACGCACCTCCCCAAATCAAACGGAAATAGTAAAATATAAAAACTTTTATGAGTGCCCAGCTCCACCACACCTGGCTGCCCTAATTGCCTTCAACCAAGTCATTACTGGGGAAGCAAGATGTTTAGCCACCAACAGTCCTTATTATTGTATAATAGGGATTTACTTGTAAAACAGAATTACTGGGATGGCATGATGTCATAAAGACAGAGTGCTGACATTTTAGATGGTTTTATATAGGGATGCTAAATTATAATTTAGGACTGGAATATTCTTTTGGTAATTAATCACAATTTGGTATGGCTCAAGTGCAAGTTAGGTGAATGGATTTTTAAAATTTATTACTATAATGCGGCACTATCAAATGCCATATTTATGTATGTAATTTTCAGGAATTATCTATGGAAGAGAAAATTCTCCAGTAATCTGCAGGTATGCTAAAAGTAACCCCCGCAGGTGCGAACAAATAAACTGTTTCAGCAAAGCTACTTTCCTAACCTCTGTAGAAACATAAAAATTGAAAAGTGTAGAAATGCCTGCAGAGTTTCTTCTTGATATCAAGGATTTGAAAAAGAGGATGCATTTGTTTTATTGGATCTCAAATGCAGACTCTGTTAGTATGGCTGTGTGATTAATGGTACAAACTTTTTTACCCGCCCCATAAATATAATGCGCTTGATTAGTGGGTCCAGTCTGCAGAGCGATAGTTAATGTGATGTCAACACTTCCATTAAAAACCTTCTTTCTGAAGGGTTTATAAGTTGGCCATAAAAAATCACTTGGGATGACACTTTGAATATGAACCTTAATCTGGGGGAACAAAGATGTTTTAAGGAATAGACTTAAGTGATCATTTACCTGTTCTAGGTTTATGAGGCTCTAAGTTGAATATAAAATTCAAGTTTTATATTCTTTAAATACAAAAATTTTAAATAATTGGGTTTTCTACTACTCATTTTGTTAGTTTTTCTAAGGACATAGTCCATAGATAGACCTTTAATTGTCTATGTGAAGCTGAAAAGGATGTCTTTAAACACAGCTATACATATAAGGAGACATTTAATAAATCGTTCAGTATCCAAATCCTTGGGCTTTTGTGACAAGTAACCACATAAAATCATGTTTTAGGTACTAATCAGGACTTCTAAGACAAGCAGGGCACAATGGCACATCCTGCAGTCTCAGCTTCTCTGGAGCCCGAGGCTAGATGGTTACTTGAGCACAGGAACTCAAGGCTAACCTGGGCAACTACCTCTTAAACTAAAAGCAAAACATTTATATATATATATATATATAAATATATATAATATATAAAAGAATTCCAGGACAAAGCATAGTGTAACAAGCTTTGGAAAGTACAAAGCGGGCACCTTGAGTACAATGACAAATGCCTTCCAGTTTCCCATAGCCAAAGGTAACTTTGCCCCCCCC
>LOJH01001484.1:18366-38590 GCA_001685095.1 Ellobius talpinus
TCCCTGTGAGTGCTGGGGTTATAGTCGTATGCCACCACACCCAGGTCCATCACTTGTTTTCAAGTGAGAAAGATGACAAAGACCTGCTCCAAGGCCGTCTCTAATCCACCCTCTGAGAGTGGAAATTGTGGGGGATATGGTCCGTCACAGCAGCATCACCCTCCGAAGTTTGGGACTTCTTCCGTTTCTTTTCTAAGCAGTTCTTGAAATGACTGAGGAATGACTTACAGATTTTAACAGGCAATGCGTCTTCAAGTTCATAAGCACAGAGGCCAGAGAAGCCAGGATTACTGTTGGAATTTGAAGCAGATGGATGAGAAGCTGTGGTCAGAACCAAGACTTTTAAAGTGGGTGCCCAACTGCCACAGTTTACTGAGCTTACTGGGTACATGAAGAGTTTTAATTGTAAAAGTGGTTCTTTTCCTGTACTTTGTAAGGATTCCAAAGCCATCAGTTGACTGAGGTGAAGGCTAGTTTTGTGTGTTTGTTTTTGTCGGAGAGACACGAGGCACCCTATAAAATCAATGATCGAGACTGTATTGTGTGACATTATCTGGTTGGTTTCATTTTGTGTTTGAGATGGTCCAAGCTGGTCTCAAACTCTGCATCTTCCCACTTCAGCCTGGGTTACTAGGGCTCCTGACGTGTGCCTCTCTGCCTAGCAAGACTGCATTAAATCCACCCCAGGTCTGATAGTTTCAGGTTTTCTTCCTCTCTTGCTCCTTTCCTCTCTAGTTTCCACCTTTCCCCTTTCATTTGTTAGAAAGTATGATATTACTTTAATGAGAAGTAACAAACTCCTGAAAGGAAAATGTTCTCAAAGCCCCAGATAGTGCCAGGAGAGCTTCCAGTATCTGCTTACGGCAGCAGAAAGTGTTTCAATATGGCAGCTCATGACTGACATACGTTCAGACTGTTCATAATGCTGGATGTAGTGATCAAACTGCACTCATAACTATTTTCTCTCCATTCAAGAGACAAACTGTTTTCTTTATGTTGTTAGATTTGGAATCAGACAATGTAAAATGGAGGGCAGTACCCATAATCCTTGGGTTGACAATTCTTAGCAGCAGGGTCCTCAGCGAGCTGTCCAGGACCCACTGTGTTACTGAATAAGCTGTTCACTGAAGAACTTCAGCACTGGATCAGCCTGTAGGCTTAGTGCAACAGGTCACTGGGAGATATAAGAGTTTATGGCACTGTAGTTTTGAAAAATAGAAATAAGCAAGCACACTGGCATGAATAAATGTATTTAGTGTTCACAGCAAACCCATGAAGTGGATCTGTGTGGTAGCAGAGCCTGAGGAAGTTTCCATCTGTTTGGGGATCTCCTAGCTAGAGCGCTCTGGAGCTGGCATGGGGGCCCAAGTTTATCTTATTCTAAAACCCACAGTGTATCAATCCAGTTTGCATTTGGTATCTCAAAGTCAGGTATTCATTAGTCAAATAGTCATAATTATTCACTCTGTTTATTGAGCGCCTATCAGTTGGTGAGCCTCGTGCAGATTTGGAAGTTAAATTATACACAAGATGATCTTAAAGGTTTATGAGTAGGGAACAGTGTCAGACTTTTGTCTAGGTGTGAGAACAAAGCCGAGACAGGAGCAGAGCCAAGGTGAGCCTGTGATAGGGCTGTCTGATCTCTTCCAGAAATAGAAGGAGGAGTGGCAAGTGAAGTGTTTTAATCTGTGAACCTGGTCAAAGCGCAGTGAGAGAGTAAGTCTGAGCACTCAGCAGGACCAAGTCTGTCCAGGCCTTATGATTAGGGGTGGAGAAGCTTGGTTTTCTTAGTACTGTGGGAGACAGAAGAATGTTGAGCTGGAACCTATCATCAAATTAATATCTGTAGAGCTGATCATGGATGCCCTGTGGAATGTGGCTTAGCCATGACCCTGGAAGCGAAGGCCCTGATGCTGTTGCTGAGGCCAAGGTCAGAAGTAGATTCCATTAGTGTTCAGGTGGATGCACAGTCCTTGGGGATTCGGCTGAGGGTAATGTCTCCAGGAGGACCAAGGGTAGGTGATGGGCCCATATGTGCCTCTCATCCTGGAGAGGATCAGAGGAGGGGCCAGATACAGGGGACCTTTGAAATAGTCAGACACGATCAGTCCTGCTAGTCTATAGTCCAGCAGAGCTGGAGGAAGAGATTTGGGAGCAGCCATCTCTAAACACAGAAAAGGGGAGAGCACAAAACACCCAGGAACACATCCTAGACTAAGACCCTTCATGACTGGACAGAGGAGGGAGTGGTTGGAAGTGGGAGAAGATTGGAAAGCCCAGGGGAGAGGGTCCTGTGACTAACACTGTCATATGTAGCAGTGTAGTGCTGAATGGCCCCAAGTCCTACTTCTCAGCAATACATCCAGGCACACATATATGCAAGTAGTCATACATCCATGTGCAGGCACATATTCATGCACATGCGCATGTGCTGCCTTGAAGGTCTGTTTGAAATAGTCTATCAAATCTTACATTCTGTCAGGAGGTACCTGCCTGAGGAATGCTTTAGCAGTCTTTAAAAGTTTTAATTCTCCATATACTTTTTCATAATCATCAGACAAAATTTACTCTAACATAGTCTGAGGGCTTTTGGGTAATAAACTTATTTCTATCTCAAAATGTGGTATTTTTAGTCTGGGAGAGTTTTTGAAGTCAACTTGTCTAGACCCTTAATGTAAGTTAAGCCATTGGTTTACTCAATAAATTCCTCCTACTCTATATAATCACCAGGTGTGTCCATTACTATGACCTTTATTCTAGTGGCTTTATTAAGAAAGTGGAAGAGTGCAGTTTTGATATTATGAGAATAGCATCGTATTTGAAGTAATAGAGGTGGAGAAACTTCAGTCTGTGGCTTTTTGGTTTTTTGTTTGTTTTTTCATCTTGGAAGATTGGAAGATATAAAGATTTGAATTTCAAATTCTCTGGTCTTTATAGCTTACCAAGTTTGTAGCTGTCATTATTGCCTGCAGTCCTAGAGGCAGTGGCTTGCACCACTGATGCTAGGCATGACCAAACCTTGATGAAAGATTGTGGTCCCCAGGTAGTCTCCCCTCCTCCCTCCCTCCTCTGAGCTGGAGCTCAGCCCTCGCGCAGGTGGCTTCCTGACTGCTCCCCTGCAGGTGTTCTCCTCTCAGTGTAGTCAACATGAGGGGCGTTCATGCTACATCTACCTGTCCCCAAACCTTTTCTCCACTCGACCATATCCCAGCCGGCTGTTTTTCCTGTTGCCCTGAAGTCAAAGGATACAAAAACCCCTCCCTCTGCTATCTATTTCTCCCATGTTTCCTCTCCTCTCCCTTTTCCTCTGCCCCCTCCTTCCTTTCCCTTTTCTTTCTTTCTTTCCTTTTGTTCTTGTTTCATACTTTGATTGGATTCACCCTCCATTTTCTCTTGCTCCTTTCCACCCTCCCACTAGTCCTACAGAATTTCCTTGACTTTCCTACCTAATCCATGCATGAGGAGACACTACAATATAGTGTCTTGGGTCCCTGCCAGTTCTAAAAATTAGCTGTTCTACATCTAGACATCAAGCAAATTTGTCAGTGGCTGTTGGTTTCTACAGTTTGTGAGCAATTCCATTGGCCTGGATAGAGATTCTTAGCAACAGTGACAGATATTTTTCTTTTGATATTTTCACTTTTCAAATGTTTTGTCATAGTGAAAGACACCTGCAGGGGTATAACATCTAGTCACTGCTCAAAACTTGGGATTTTTCCTCTCTTAAATTTATTCTTCCTTCTGTTCCCAAATTGTGGCCTCTGGTATACCATCAAGGAAGACCTAGCACACCTTTTACATTATATACTGTCAACTGGCCCTCCCTATTCAACAATTGAGAGCTCTTAGGAAAGTTTGGGCTTTTGAGTAGCATTGTAGTTTGCCTACCACCAGAGGGCAGCACAGGCAATTGCAGAGAGCAGATGGCTCCTGCAATGCTGGCTTTATGACCACTTTACAGCTTGCAAGCCTTGTCATCTAAGCATATTCCTTGGTCTCACTGGCTCTCTCTGAGGGTTAAAGCAGACATAGCTATAGCCACTTTGTATAGACAGACTAACACTGAAGGCTTAACGGTGACTTGCATGTGGTTGCGCAGCCAGTAAATCCCATGCTTGAATCTAGGTCTCTTTCTAGAATTCCACCCTGCCAACAAGTGACCTCCTGACACATTTAACAAACTGTACAAATGTGGAAAACCATTTGTCCTGTGCCAGCAGTTCATTACTTATTTATTTATTAGACAAACCACCGTGTTCTGTTCCAGAGAGACAAAAAAGCTGGTGCTGCTGACCTCATACAAACCATTGTGCCCAGCTGCCACTGCTCTCCCAGTTGTTCAGAACTCGATTGTGTGGTGCTTCTTAAAAAGCTAAGGCAGAGGATAACAAGTGTCAAATGAAGGCGAAAGCAGGACCCAGACCTTTATAACCCAAACAACCCTGGCCCTGGTAAACTTGGGAACTTCCGGTGGGCTCTTGGGCTCCAGCTCCTCAAGTAATTTCAAAGGCAATTGAAGAAAATAGTCAATGAATAAATGATGCTGAGTTAAAATGGTATGAATCACCTTCTTAAAAACCTGGCTGACATTCTCTACGCTCAACAGTTCTGTGACTTAGGACACTGGGTGACCTGCCACATGTGATGACTCACTAGACGATTCCATAGTTATTCTGACGGGGGGAGGGGGAGTCACCTATTTTGTAGTTAGGTGATTCTATTAGGTAGTTAATTTTAAGAGCTTTTATTTATTCATTAATGGAAAGAAAAAAGGAAAAAGGATTCAAGTAGCACTTCCTAGTTTGGCTGGCTACCCAGGATTCATGACTTTAAATCTGAGACCAGAGTAGGAACAATCAATATATGAAAAATAAGTGGTGTCTTGTTGCCTTTTTAAATCAGCAAAATAATTAAAGCCTTTATAGTTTGACCTATTAATGTATTACACATCTGCATTAATAAGGAAAATGCTTGAGAAAGATAAAATTCCAAAGCCCGAAACAGCTAATAGCTGGGGGGGGGTCCTTGTAGTGATTAATTGTCCTCTTTTTCTCTTAAGAGACTAAACATTTACTAACCCCTCTGAGCCCGTGAAGTCCCCGTTGAGCCAGCATTCCCAGTCTGAAGTGCCAGGGCCAGGGTTCTCAGTCATCATCTTCTTAGGTTCCAGTGTAAGTACCATGTTGTGTTTAGGGAAAGAACACAAATATTTATTTTAAAAGTTTCTTTAAACAAATTCCTAGTGGAGGGTAGAGCTCTCTAATGCGCTGCAGCTGGACCTCTGGCCTTTGAGATGGGTTGCCGTCTGTGTGCTGCACCCTCTGCAAGCGCTCAGCCGCAGAAAGCACAGCCCCAAGGAGTCATCTCTAGATATGGGTTTGTGTCACAGGGTGCAGTGTTTACCCTGGGTCTGCTGAGACATACCTGAGAAAATATCCCTACTGTACATTTATTAAAAAACCTCTCAGTGCAGATTTGTACTGTTCTTTCTTGTGGAAACATTTGTGTAAAAATTTACTAATATATTTCCATAAGGAAAAATTTAAAGATAGCAGTTTGTAGCAAACCAGGGAAAAAGAAGGACCATCATACATTTTGGATGCCTCAAATTCTGACTGAATTTTCTTTCATTGTCGTGTAGGTGCATTGAGAAAGAAAGTCATTATTTTAACCATGATTCAGAGTGCACATCTCTGCCTGATTTGTGCAGCGTTCTTGGAATTCCATTTGTCTTTCTTGGGAAGCGTGTCATAGGGTGGGGGGACGGGGTAGGCTATTGGCTTTTTTTCCTCCCTTTTCTTGCTGGCTAGCCTACACTGAACCTCTGGCCTTGCCCCAAGTATATGGGTGGTATATGTTTTAAATTGATATATTAATGTTGAATTTTTATTGTCATGGTTTCTGTTCATGCTCCTTTCAAACCTTTCGTTTATTTGTTTCTGAACCCTGGATATCTCATAAAAATGTCACCATTGTGGTTGAACATTAAGCACCTTCCCATTTTTCTCTGGACCGTTGAAATAAATTTGGACCAGGTGCTCTACTCATAATGGAGCCCCTTGAAGTGCTCTGATAATGAGCCGGGAGCGGAAGCTGTCAGCCTTCAGCTGGCTTGAAGAATGCAATTAGAGCAGTTTAATACTGCAGAAGGACCCCATCCAGTCAAGGCCACTGGACTTGACACCCAGTCTAGAAACACGTACTTTAGGCATATCAGCTTCTTTGCTGCCCTGAGCCTGGAGAAACAACAGATCCAGGAGAGGTCCATGAGGAGAGACTGCTATAAAGGGGACAGTGTTCTCACCCGTCTCTCTTGTTCTGAGGTCATCAGGATCTTATTTATGATTTATGAACTAATGTCACTGGGATCAAAATTACCAGTGTCAAATTAAGTTTCAAATCAACTAAGGACATAGAAAGCTCATTTCTATAATACTACCCTTTGAAAATACAACAATTTGTAAGAGTTGAAATTAAGATTCACTTAAATATCCGTTAACACTTGAGAGTGCTCAAAAAGAGTATATTTATTGACTATAGGGAATATTACGCAGCTATTAAAGAGAATAATATTGTCTAATTTATTTGTTAAGTAAGTCAAAGGATAGTTTTATGTAGTCTGTTATATTTTGAGGAAAAACTAATTTAAAAAATACATATTTGCAGGAAAAAGTTGTGAAGAGTAAAACAGAAAAGTGAGAATGGGGGGTTATGTCTATTCTGTGCAAGTCTTAAAATATTTTTTCTAGCATTTACTTAACCAAGGACTTTAGTATTCTTGGGATGGTATGGCTCTCCATAAGACATGCAACTCGCTGTAAATAAATAACGGAGCTTTTGCAGCCAGGAGGAGGCAGAAAGGAGTCTTGTTGCTCTGGAGAGTGAGTGGGATGACTTGAAGGCTTCATTCTAGAAAGCGCCCTCCAGTGCTTCCTGGGTTGTCATCCCTGCATCTGAGGACACAGGTTTGGAGATGCCGGAAGACCATCCCTTCACCTCTCCCCCTTCCTGTGGGCATTCTGGGAAAAGTTCTCTCAAGGCACAATTTCTTTCCAGGAGCACACCCTTCTTCATCCTTTCTTTCTCTTCAGAAAATGAGTGCATAACTCAGCAACCATTGTTATTGTTGTTATAAACATTTTAATAAACACTTGGCTGCAAAAATCCTCAATGGATTCTGCAGTGAGTGAGTTGTCCCAAAAATAAGCCATGTAAAGCCATGTCAGTCCAGTCTTATTTAGGGTACAACTGAAAAAGAAGTAGTTTTACACAGCAGGTCAGGCAGGAATGGCCTCATTAATGAGAAGTGGCTTAAAGTGACAGTTAAACCCCAACACTTATGAAACTATTATTTTTAAACCTTCCAAATGCTGCACACTAACCTGTTCAAATAGCTTGTTTAGCATTTATTATTCATTAAGTTACAGATCTGTTTTGTTCCATAAAAACAAGAAGCTTATCCATAAGCTTAAAATGACCATAGAAAGAGATTTCTATTTTATCTTCACCTGGACCTTGCCAAGTTTGGATTCCTTTGTGTATGGACTGCTGTTTTCCTATTAGCATTGTAAGATAATATGCATAATATTAAAATCCTGCTCCAGGTCTGAGCTCTCTTCACAACTCAAGTTTTGTAATTGTTCCTATGAATGCAATAGTTCCTAATTTAGCTACAAGTGAGCCTCCTATGACCTGAACCAACATCCTGGCACTGATTTGTCACTGTGCTTACGTGAGTAAGTCTAAATGTCCTTGGGCAGGAAAAAGAGCTGTACATGGACAACTGTGAGGGACTTTAAAGTAATGTGCAGCGACTTTCACACAGCAGGTTAGTTGTGTGCTCGCATAAATCCACAGCAGGAGAACACAAGGAGCAGGCCACATCTCTGCTGCTGTCAACTAGCCAGAATGGATCTTCTTTCTGAGCCTCTACACTAGTTCAAAAGATAGAGTGTGCTTGGCATCTGTACTCCCATTTTTTATACCGCTTCTTTCTAGTTGTATTTTTATGTTTTTTTTATCATTGTTCTGTGTAAACATAAGATTCTCACAGACACCCCCCCTTACCATAAAGAACAACTCACAAATCCACGGGCTTCTATGCAGAGTAGATAGATTTCTTTGAAATTAGTCCTAGAGAGTAGCTCCCAGACAGGGAGGACAATGCAATGCAAGCTGAAGCCACTCAGTGAGGCTCGAGGGGTGCCTTCTCATCTGAAGAAAACAAGCATTGGTGCTTCTGAGCGCGGTTTGTAAAGACTGTTGAGAGGAGAATGGTGACTTAGTTCAACTAACTGCTTTGATGCAAAGTGAAAATAGAGCGAAATGCAAAGATTCTGTCCTGGAGAATCATCTTGGTCAAGGGTGGACTTGACTGGCTTGGAAACCTTGGGTGTTCATTTCATAAGACAATAGGGTGGAGAACTGGAAGCCACCGCTCTGCTGAAGTAAGGCTAGGGAGCCACAGATAGCCAGCAGGCAAGAGGCTTTGTATTTTCCCTAAATGTGGATAGTTTTGTGTCATCCATACAATGTAAAACTTTTTAAAATGTGTACAAAGAATAACATTTGGATAGTGTGTACATATGTAATTTAACTTAATTTTTTTAAAAAAAACAACATAAAAAGAAAGGTAACTTGACGTCTGCTTTGTTCCCTTAACTCATTGTAGTGCTATGATGCTTCTATTAAGTGTTTATATTTTTACTACTAAAATGTTAGCTTTTGGGATGGTAAAAAAGAGCTCAATTCTGAGGAGCATGTACATTTTCTTTTTTGTGTACCTATTTTCTAACTCCTACATTTGTAACATTTTAAAAGTTTTCTGCAAGTGTGTCTGAGGACCTTGTCGCAGAGACAATTTGCATTTGAGGTCTGGCTTTGGGCTGTTTGATGTGTTTAAGGTAGTCTCTCGGATAGTCATAATCCACAGCAAATGTGGTAACAATTATTTTCTGTGAACTTCAGCTTTTGGCTTGCCAAGATTCGGTGCTGTGGCGGGCTCCAGCCGCTTCTTGAATTGCGTTAATTATTTGTTACATCTGCCCTTTCACACAGTTCAGGGGTCTGGAGGGAGCCTGATTATTGCAGTTGTTTCAAGTCAGTTTTACACCCTGGGCTGACAACACCATCACACTTTCACACTGTAATGAAGGGGCATCGACTGTTCTGGGCACAGTACTGCAGACACCAGTGAGGAGCAAGGCCTGGATGTGAAGCCATTCACCCTTGCAGTGTGCCCAGTATTATGCAAGCAATGCATATTTCCGTCATATGCTCAGAAGTTTTTCACTTTGGTGGATTTGGAGCAGAGGTCATGTTAAATTCAAGAGCTTTGTATTCTGTTAGACTTCATGCAAAATGTTAATGTAAAGTTACAGTGTCAGGAATTTGGCTCCTACTTATCCTTATAGTTTTGGCCCATATTTTTGGACTACATGTCCAAGAATATAGTGACGCTGGGCTGGGAGTAGAACTCTCCTGCAATAGCAGGCAGAGAGCAAATCGAAAGCAGCTTCCCTCTGCACGTGTTCCTGTTTGCTGTGCACAGATGTGCCCTTCCACGCCAGGTCTCCTGGTTTTTTGTAAACCTAGCATATTTTTGTCATCACCTCCTGGTCCTTTACTCAGCTGGAAATGTTGTCACTACTAGAAAATCTGCCCACGGGTCTGTGTGGGTGGCACATGGTGAACAAAAGCCCCCCACCCTGACATCTTGGCAGATTGAGAACTGGGTTAAAAATACTTTTATGGAAAATACTAACTTTTGTATATTAATATATTTATTTTATTTGTTAAAGCCCTTTCCAATAGTTCAGTGACAAAAAGCAAGAATTCAGTTGTAAAAGTTTGTGAGGAGGATTAGAGATTTTTGAGGTGTGGTCAAGACAGGGTTTTTAGAATTTGAATGTAGCCATGAAGTGGGTATCCACTCAAGGTCTGCTTTGTGCCGGTGGGTGAAAGTGTGTTGTGACTGAAACCGTTCTGTGTTTATATCTCTTTTCAGTGTGATGGCGTGTCACCCTTTGCCATGCATTGAACTCTCTCAGGGGCTCCATCACTGGGTCTCATAGCTCAGCACACTGCTGCTCAACACACTGCACTGCATAGCTCACGAGATGCAGACCTGCGTCCCGGGAGGCAGCTACACTGGCCATACAGGCGTGCGTGTTTACCATGCTGTTACCTGGCAGACAGTTCCAGTTAAGATGCCTGCTGGTCATGGCCCTGTTCCCATAAAGGTATTCAGAGCTTTCATTGCAGTCAATCAGTTTACGTGTGTCTGTAGCACACTAGGGCTGAGCTACAAAACGTGTCCTGCACCCCCAAGGAGCTCATGTTTTAATGGGCTCTGGAGGACGATGGTGCCTCAGGACACAGTAAGAACTAAGCCTTACCTTGTGTTTGTAGGCCCTGTGGCCAGGTGGTGTGCTGAGAACTTGGTTTTGCCCTGGCTCTCTCTGCTGTTGGAATGCCAAGGCCTCTTCATAGTGGTCTTCTTCCTGCAGGGCCCCTTCCTCCACCCTTGCAACATGGTATGGGGAGGGAGAAATAGCCTACTAAAGTGTAGCAAGAGCTAGACACATTTGGAACTTTCTTCAGTAGTAGTCTGCCTAGGAGCAGACACTGGGCAGCGTCACACTAGGGATTGCTGTGCCTGGCTGGTGGGAATGCTTTCAGAAACATCTGCTCTCTGTCCTTAGTATCTTCAAGAACATTTGCTAAGCTGCAACTTATAGTTCATAAAACCTTTGCCAATATCTAGAAGCTTTTCTTCTTTTTTTCTGTATAGACAGGGAAGCAATGGCAAGAAAAACATGGCAACATGTGTGTTCTCAACTGCTTTCCAAAGTAGGTGGCTTTTTTTTAAAGCATGAAAGCCAGGTCACTTTCATGAAGTATGTGGTGCCTCTAGATGGTCCCCTGTCTTTGGCACAGAGAGGTGAAGTCTTAAGAAAAGGTTAGTCTAAACAGCGTGGAGAGATTACAGTAATGAGATCAAGCTGGAGTTTTAAATGCTTAAAACTAAACGAAAGAAAAGGCTCACAGCTGTTTGTGAGTGGGGCTCTTTCAAGGACAGAGAGGCAGAAAAGCCCCTTTCCTGGGCCACAGCCAGGGTACCTCTCCCCTTCCAAGGCGAGTTTACAAAGTGTACTTTGTGGCCAGCAGGAAGAGAAGGGCAGCCAGAGAAGTCCAGGGTGACTGCTGGGAGGAGCCTGACCTCTGGCCCTATTCCAGGCTCTAGGCCTCTACTAGGTCTGAGGTGTGGAGCTCAGAGGCTGATTGGGACACTTTCTCCCAAGACTAATGTGTGTGTGTGTGTGTGTGTGTTATAATTTGGAAGGGCAATTAACTCCATAGTTTAAATGCTATGAAGTAAGCCCCAAGTGTCCCAGGAAACCCCAAGCCAAAACTCCATCAATCACCTGTTTTATTTCTAAGCCAGGTGAGTTGAAGGCAAGTTCACTTTTCCCCTGTTGGTGTCAGGGAGATACACAAAATGTGAAAACGTGACTGGAAAAAATGCCCTCATTTAACAATTTCTAATTTAAATTAGAAATCAACTGGAAAAGCATGTGCCTGTCAATCAGACTGACTGGCTAAGTTTCCAGGCAGCATGCACACCAGACTCTGCCTCGACCCCACAGTGCTCATCAGACTGTTGGTCTTCCGTGGTGTTGATGGAACCACAGTGTCTACACTACAGTCTGTTAGAGAATCTTGGATTGAGTACCTGATGTCTAGCCCTCTGGGATTTTCTCAGGAATGCATGAATTCACAGGATTTACTGGTAGGGGATTTAATCACGATGTGAGGCATTTGCCAGTATATGGTGACCATGATATCAACTGCTGTGTCAAAACTGTGCCCGAGGATGACCCAGTGGTCTCGGCCAGCGGAACAAAGCTTCTGCATCTCCAAGGAAAATACCAGCAGCTGTTATAAGAGTCTAGCTTGTGTTTTCTCCTTCAAAATTCTCTAGGCCTGCAATTCCTCTGTCACCTATATGGAAAGGCATTTAAAATTTCAATCTGTATTTCTGTACTTAGCCTACTCATGAGACTTTTCATGTGACCTTAGTAAAGCTTTATTAATAGATTTAGATTTTATTATTAGACTTCTAGCAATGGGGCACTGGGATTGGGGCAAGGGTCAGAGGACAGCTTTTGCATAAATCAGTATTTAGTCAAATATTTGGTACAAATAATAAGATAAGGGAGCATTTAGCTTTCTCCTGGACAGTGCTGATGAGACAGGAAAACAAATTCAGTGAGGGTTTGTTCATCCTAACTGGGCTTTATTCAAATCCGGCATTCCCTGCCCGTCTTCTGTGGTCTGGGAAATGAGAGCCTGCATGGTTTGCCAAGTGGACACAGACCTAGCATTTTCTTCTTTGCATAGCTGAGGATGACAGTGGCATAGCAGAGACTGCCAGTCTGGGTCTACACAAAGGGGTCACCTGGAAGGAACATCTGTCATTTTGAATAGAGCCTGACCCTGTGCACCTAGATTCTCCAAATGGTAGTTCTCTTTGGTTCTGATTGAGCCCAGGCCAACTTTGGCTGCTTATATCGGGCTTTTTAGAAGTCTTTTTAAAAGGCTGTTCATCTCTTTGAAGTCATAAAATGAAATCACAAACTGACTTTTCCAGTTAGAATCTTAAAACAAGAACAGCAAAGCCAGCCAGGTAACTGCTGCAGAGGAAGCCATCCTGCTGGGCTGTAGACCACACCTGCCATCTGGCAGCAAGCTTTTCCCAATAGAGACCGGACACCACTTAATTTGCTGTTGCTGTCCGGCTTGATGGTGGCCACCATTTCTGGTGGATGCTTTCTCCCTCCCAGCCCTGGCCTGCCATGCCGAGGCCCTGGTTTTTGACACATCTACCCAGTCTTTAAATTTCTCTGATGAAATCTGTTTCTGTAATGGCCAGAATTCAATTAATGAAAGGTCATGTGCGATGCAGTCAAAGTTGTTCAGCCTCGGACAGTTTTCTGAAAACTAGTTCTCTGCTGAATGGGCAGTGGCTAGGGCTGTCTCTTTTTTCATTTACTTCTAGCTCATAGCTAGTTCCCAGAAATGTTGCTTTCTTTTTGCAAAGTAGAAGTAAGAATTGAAAAAGCATTTGCATGTGAAAGATTCTTACATAGTTTTCTTCTTTTAAATTTTATGCTGGTTTCCGGCTTGCCAGTTAACAGAAATGCTGAGCTTTGAAGTATGTTTCTTCCGTGTGTGTGTGTGTGTGTGTGTGTGTGTGTGTGTGTGTGTGTGTAAAATGAGCTTACTTAAAATTAAAAGGTGGAAATAAGGAAATGTGTAGCCAGATTCTTCTGGCCATCAAGTAGTGTTAGTTCCATACCTTTTGTGATGCACGTAAATTTGCCTACCTCAGTCATTTGTAGTTTTAAAGAATGATAATTTACAAGGTGCCTCATTTTTCTAACTCTTGACGGTTACTTATCATCATAGACTGGTTGACCTTTTAGGAGAACTTTAGAAAGAACAGAGCACTCTGGGAGTCCAGAGAGGCACCACGCTTCCACACGATGTGCAGCTCATTACATTTCAAATCCCTCCATGCCACCTTCAGACAGCATCCCTGAAGCCTCCCACGTGTCAGACTTGTATAAATTGGAAACTGTTTACTTAGGGAACCTCAAATGTTACTGAAAATACATTTTTGAAATGTCAGATTATTTGCATAGTGGTGAATCAGATTTCTGGAAAAAAATGTAAGCCCAGATATTTGCTTTTTTCCTATACCCGCAAGTATGAGGAAACACTTCAGAGAGAGCACACTGAATATACTCTTATATTTTTATATTGTAGCCATCAGTTGGTGGTTTTATGTTTTAGTTCAACTTCAACCCAAGTCAAAATGAATGTATTTTATTTTTATTATTGAAGAAACTTGGCGTCTTCCCCAAGCATAGGGCCTCTACATTGCAAAGCTACTTAATGGTGCTGGCCAGTGATCACAAGGGTGACTCCTTGTAAAATCTTTATTGTCTTTTGCTACCAAATCCTTTCTCTCTCTTTTTCTCCTGTATTCAGGAGGAATATTCTAGGCAGCTAAAGGAGGGTGCCTCTTTTGTTTTTGTTGTTATGTCACAATTCCTATTCTTATTTTCTATCTACTGTTGGACCCTCCAGTATCACTGAATAAATGAGCAAGTAATCCATATTTTTAGATGTACTTTTATGTGTATGTTATAGCTCTTGAACTAATTAGATCCTCAAATTATTATAAAATAAAATGACTTAGAATAAGATATGGTAATATATTCTATTCCTTATTTTGGAGTTACAGGCTAAAGATCAGCTCTTCTTTATAATAGGAAGAAACAGGAAGGTGTGGGAGAGGGTTAAGTAATTAAATTAGCTTAAACACTTGAGTGGGGAGGTATCTACCTTGGAATTCGTTCATGTAGTAAAAAAGAGAATTAAATAAGCTGTAATGTATTCCAGTATCTTTCCCTGTCTCAAGTCATGTGAGGATGGTGTTAATTTCATCAAGAAGTTCTGTTCTCAGGACCAAAGAAGACTTGTTTTTTTTTCTTTTATCCAAAATGTCCGGGATCTGGCATTTTGAAATATTTGCTCATACATAAATAAGATACTTTAGAGACTCAAGTCTAAACACAAGATTCATTTGTGTTCATATGCACTTTATACACACAAGCTGAAGAAAATTCTGTGCCGTGTTTTTAGTTATCTTGTCTGTGGGGTTTTCAGTTGGTTATGTTACTGCTGAAAAAGTTAAGATGTTTAGGAACTTTTCCGATAAGGGGCCCCCTCCCTGCAGTCAGAGGAATACTCAAGGACAGATGGTGTCCTTCCCCAAGACTGGGCTCGGGCTGCTTTGGAGAGGTTACAGATGGAATTCACCGGAGATAGCAGGAAATTGTGTGGACTTCTGAGTCACAGCTGGTCTACATTTGCTTGACTCCTAGAAAACAACTCTGAAAGATAAGGAAGGCTGTGGCTAGGGGCACACGGGATACACTCGTGGACACAGAACCTATGAACATTCCGTGTTACATTGAAGACTCATGGAGAAGTGATCCCTGGGCTCTCCATGACAGCCTGCCATCCCCAGTGGATGTGCAGCTAGGGTAGAGCATCACCAGAGGCTCTCAAGAGCAGGCATTGCACCGCAGGGAAAATGAAGCCGGTGCTAGGCCATGGGAGCCACAGCCATGTTCCTGCAGTGCCCTCTACTGACAAGGCCTAACATGGCTCTCACTGCAGAGAATGGTGTAGACTCCAGACCATTGTTATAAAGCAACTAAGGGGTGAAATTGGAGTTGAACAATTATAAATTGATAACTAACATGACCCCAAGCCATAATTTTGCCAAATGTGCTCTTTTCATGGTTAAGAACAGTAAAATGTTGTTACATGAAAATCATCGGGGTATCATTTTTCTCTTGTAGGCTATTCACACTGGCAAGTTAAGTTGAGCACTCAATTTTAAATGTGTTTGTGATAAAGAGAATGATTTTGACACTTTATAAAAGTGCACTTATTAACACCAAGAAATACTCAGCTTGCCTTACTAAAGGCAACTCTCTGACACTAGACTTGTAGACTATATATGGCTTTTTACATTGTCTATAGTTACTGGCTCTTCTCTGTAAAGGCCACTCTGGGACTGGAAACACCTTTGCCTCTTATTTGACCTTCTCAATCTCATACAGCAAGGAACAGAGATCTCAGTCCATTTCCCTTTCACATACCACATAGCTGCTCACCTTCATGCTTGAAGGTAACTGGCTCCCTCTGCTAGACACTAGACACTTGATTAGTTTGATTTGTGACTTCTCACATCCCTCTTCTTGGTCCTAAGTCAGGAGAGTAAGTAGGAATGCTTGGTAGGGTGTATCTGCCATTCGTCATTATACATACATTTATGTGTTTGCATTATTGAATAGATGCTTCATAAAATGAATGCATTAGCAGAAATGTTAATGTAAAGTGAAATTTTGCAGACCTAAATTTTACAACATGGAAACGAAATGAGAGCAGGAAGTCGGCACTGTAAGGTCTCATCATGTTGCTACTCTCGGACACTTTTGGAGTGCTGGCATGCCTTTTATGTATCAACTCATTTGTCCTCACACTGCCCATCAATGTTGCAAGGACTTTCTTCCACTTTTCAAGTAGAAACATTGAAGTAGAGTTTTGTTTCCCAAGTCTATGAAGACTGGGTAGACGAATAAATCACACTGCCTTAAAGATCAGTGGATCCAGGCTTCCCTTTCACCTCACTGTCGACTGACAAGACAGAATGACATGGCAGATGCTCGAGAGGTAAGCTGAGGGCAGGAGGCTGTCTTTCAGCCTGAACTTGCTTTGGTTTTTCAGCCTCCAGAGCCACAGAAGGGGACAGCCTCGGGCCCACCCAAGATGGACTGTATAATCAGCAGACACACCTCCTGCCCGGGAATTGTACCTCCAAGCTGCATTTCCTTAGTAATGGCAAGTGAGTCCAGAGTAACTGAGGCTCCTCCAAGGGAAATTTCTAAAAATGTATGGAGGAGAAGAAAATAATAATCTCCTTAGAAAATGTATAAGCTCAGAGCAGCTGATGGATTTACAGCAGGAATTTGGACTAGCTGAGTTGAGTGGTCAGGAAAACATTCAGTTCAGCCAAGAATCTGGGCACCTAGCAGAAGCAAGGGCAGATCCTTTGTGTAGGAGCCTCCCTTAATCCGAACATTAAAAACCCTCACAGAGAATTTCTCAGTTCGTTTCCAGTTAAACTCTCAAAGCCTAGGAAAACAAGCCCCATGAAAGGCAGTCTGCAGACAGTCTCCTAAGGCCACAGATATGGAGCCATCAGACACAAAGACATTGACAGGGGAATGTGGAAGAGACCAGATGTGTGCCGATGGAGCAAAACTACCAAAATAGCAGTGAGCGTTTCCAAAAGGCGATAGAACATATGCATAAAAATACAGAAATTAAAGCTCCTGTAGGTAGCTAATTGTACATTACACAGAACCAGAGAAAAAAATTGAACTAGAAGGTAAAATTAAACAAACTATTGAGAATTTAATGCTGCAGAACAAAAACGTGTGGGAAATGTGTGAAAGCTCAGACATGGAAGAGTGAAATTTGCAGAAATTACTAAAGATCCTGTCGTCAGATTGGGAACACACAGCAAATCACAGACTGTTTTTCTCTGTGTATCACTTTTGTGTGTGTTGTGTATATGTAGAGACTGGAGGCCAAATTTAGGTGTCTTCCCTATTGCTGTCAGCCTTATTTTTTGAGACGAGGTATTTTGCTGAAGCTGGAGCTCACCATCTCACTAGACTGGCTGGCCAGTGAGGCCCTGGATCTACCTCAATCTGCATGCCACTTTCAAAACTGCTGTATCTGACTGCTGCATGGGTCCTGTGGATCCCAGTGTAGGTCCTCATACCTGTGCAGCACTCAGCTTACCCACTGAGCCGTCTCCCTAGACTCTAGGTTAAAAATGTGAATCCATCTCTACCTTGTCTACACAGGAGAGCTACAGAGCATGGGGACAAGAAGACCTGGGTGCTCGGAGATAGGCGGCAGTTAAAAGAACAGCTTGGCTAACAGTCATGATTATAGAAGCAGAGAACCAGGAAGCCACGTCCGTAGCATTCTGAGAGTCACAATCAGCCTGCCACTGTGTACTACTTCTTCCAAAGGTGAAGGTGTCAATAACGCCATTGTCAGACCAGAGGAAAGGGACCAGCAGGTCCTCACAGAGAGGATTCTAGCTGGGGAGGAAGGTCATGTGGGGTTCCCTGAGCTAAAGCCCCAGGACCACAACATGGAGGAGACTCTGAAATATGTTTTGGGAAGAGAATTGATCTCAGAAAAGAAAAACAAACTACATCTAAACACAGCAAGAAATGAAGTGGTAAATAGGTAGGCAACTCTAAACCAGCATTAGCTGTGTTGTGAGCTTTAAACACCCATCATTAGTGGACAGCCAGTGCTGTTTCTTCCAGTGACTGACTTAGTGGGAGGCCCTCATGGCATGATAAATCAATAGGTGTGTGTGGTGGTCAGAAGTCAAGTTCAGGTGCCTTCCTCAATAGCTATCCACCTTATCTTTTGAGGCAGGTCCCACCCATTTGGCTTGGCTGACCAGTCAGTGAGCTCCAGAGCTCTGACTGACTATGCCTGCCCAGTGCTTGGGTTCCAGATGTATGCAGCTGTGTACCTGGCTTTTACACGCATTCTAGGTATCTGGACTCAGTTCCTTATCCTTGCATAGGAGGCATCTCTTCAGATCTTGGCCTACATTTTTAAGATGTAGAATGGTCAAGGCTTAAATGAAACACTCTGTACAAAAGTATTTATGCTGTGCTTGAGTGTAAGTGCTTAGTAAATTTTGGTTGCTGACATCAGGCCTTGGACTATATTGGTATTTAAAAGAATTTAGAGTAGAAAAACCTCAAAAATTTCAAAGAGGTGAGTATGTTAGGGTCATGAAAACATTTATTTTGTGTACTGATACAATAAGTGCACTGAATTTTTCTTTATGCAATCAGTCCATTTCTTCAGCAAATTGTTCACCGTGACCTGGGTCATACATGCAGTTCAGCCTGTCTCTGTCTTTGGTCACCTGTCATTTGTGAACAACACTGCTGTTTCCTTAGGTTACTCAGGGGGCTCTCAGGGTGTGGTGATTCCATAGGCATTTGCTTTACTTTTACTTTTCTGTTGTTGAGAAATTGAGAGAAAAAAATCAAACTGCTGTCTGTCATTTTTCACATGTTCCAGAAAAAAAACTTAGTGAATTTATACTTCGGCATGCTCTAGGGTAGCTCAAAACTTATCCCCTGATAGGACGGCAGATGCTTTAGCCTGCACCTGTTGGTAAAGAGCTGTAGAGGTGGATCACTGAATATGAACAAAGAATAATGACATGTAAGTATGGAAATGTTACAAGAAAACCCATTTCTTGGTATGATATCCAAAAATACAATCAAAAAGTAGTAGAAGTAGTTTTCAACTTAGAGATGTGTGCATTTGGAATTGTTACCGTAGGACTGACTCTTGAGTCTTGGGACCTAGGACAAGGAATGTGGGCAAGGAACAAACAAGGGTGTCTTTGATAGTGAAAACAGGGAGAGTAGGGCCAAACAGTAGCCTGAGACTCACTGACGCAGATACAGGAGAACTTACCAGATTAAAGGAGCTGTATGCACTGAGAGTTTAACCCACTACTTTGGCACTTGTGTTCCTTGGGCACAAAAATGTTTACAATGCCTTCTGTGAAATTTCTTGTTCATGTTCAGATAATGCATTCATTTTCTTTTCTGAATAGTTCAAGAATATATTAAAAACCTGCATTTCCAGGAGTACCACTGGCAGGGCTGCTCCTTGCTTCTGCCATGTATATATAACATGAACCACTCCCTTTTACTAATTAGCCTCATGGTTAAATTCTGTCCATTCATGCTTTGGTCTATTGCATGATCCAGGTTCCTTTTAAAGAGAAATTCCCTAGGTTATACCTGCACCCCCTCCTCACCTACCTCCAGTGACTCACTACATATTATGGAGACCTTACTTAGAAACTCTGCCTGGGGACGTCAGAAGATGCTGTGATAAGGAAATCCTTTTTTCTATTCACAAAGAGTAGAAACCAGGAGCAGGTTTGAGTTTAACTGTAGAACGAATAATACAAACCCAGAGACAGATATTGGGGTTCAACCTGAAGATCAGAAAATAAAACAGCCAAACCACTAGAGTGAGTTACTGTCTCATACCACCTTCTATTCCTCTCTAGTGCTAGGATTAAAGGTGTGCACTACCACCACCCAGACTCTATGGCTAACTAGTATGGTTACTGGGATTAAAAGTGTGTGCTACCACTGCCTGGACTGTATGACTCACTAGTGTGGCTGTTTTGTGTTCTGATCTTCAGGAAAGCTTTGTTTATTAAAATACAAATGAAATATCACTACACATAACTGCAACATCTAACAGAAAATTGATGTGGGAGTTTTGAAAGTTGCTTACAATGCACTTCCTGTTTACTTAGGCAATATTATATCCTTCTGGAGGCTTCGGTGGAATTGAAGAATTTATAGGTATAGTTATAGTTTTCCTTAGTTATGATAAAAGATAAAGTAGATATAAATATAGTAACTGTAATTCTTGTTTGACACCTGTATTGTTATATGTAATTTTAGTATGTTAAAGTTAAAACCTTCCTTTTTATTTAAAC
>LOJH01001485.1:8339-37026 GCA_001685095.1 Ellobius talpinus
GGGGACAGACCACCAAAGTCTAATAAACCAGAAGCAAACTTTATTCCAGGAAAATAAAAATTAAAAAAATAAATCTCTACAGAAAACTTATCAGCTGTGATAACCACAGCCAGAGATGGATTTGTAAGGCTGTGGCAAAGGCTGGTTTTTGAACTCCTCTTATAGCAAGCATTAGGCAATAACAAAAGAATTTTTGCAATCTCAAGGTAAAACTCGGATACAAATTGCCCTTCTTTGCAATTTCCATTAATGGAGATTTTCAGTTAAACTAGTGTTTGTATTTAGTCCATTGTTTTCCCCTGGCATTCCCTGATAGTGTCTACCATGGCTCTGCACCTCCTGACACTGCCAGTTTTGCATAGCAGGGAAGGGTATGGAACAATATAAAACCAAAAAGTCAAACGTCACATACATCCCATCATTTAAAAGTTAACTCAGCTCACGTCAATTTCTGGTCATGAGTGACGGGGGGGTGGGGGGTAATCTAAAAGCTGATCCTCGGTTTGCAGAGCGACCCTAAGTTTGTGGAGAGCTGCTTCAGCCCCACAAATAGAGCTATGGGTTGTAAAGTGGAGCAACCCACTGTTAACAGTTAATCCTTAAGCTGCTGAGAAAACTGCTGACAGCCTGCTCTCATTCTCCTAGGCTTACAACTTTATATTTCTTTATTTCTACATTCTTATTTCTGGAATCTACATTTTTTATATTCTTATTCTTGGACTCTTCCTATGACATCTGATGGAAGTTTGCTGTCACCATCAAGACAGGTAGAAAGGTGCTAGGCTAGACCTGTGTGATGGCAAAGACAGAGGATGTCTCCAAGCCATAGGAGAAGAGTGAGGTTGATTGGTTCCAGAGTGTGGGTCACACCCCTCAGGCCCTTTGAGATTTTAGAAAATCAGAGGCTGCCGGCTAGGTGGGTCTCTGTGTGTTTGGTGATGAATGCCACCAGGAGCAGTGCCATGTCCTCAAGATGCCTGAGTCCCAGGAGGACTTAAAAGGTACAGAAGACTTTGCTGAGTTCCAGCAATTGTGCCAAGTACGTGCCAAGCACCATCACCTCAGTTTCTCCCACCCATCCAACCAGACACATGTGATTCTTGTCTCCACAGAGGAGAATTAAGCTCAGATGGGTTCAGTCACATGACTGACAGGTGACCAGGCCAGGAGTGGACCATGGTGTGCCTGACTCCAGGCCTCCATATTGGTTGGTTGATGGTCTGACCATGGCCTCTCAGATCAGCCATAGCAATGTGTCCTCAGCACTTTCCCAGGGTTATGGAACTCAAGTGCTTGTCTCGAAGTTCTTCCCCAGTTCTCTGAGATATGATGGTTGTCCAGATAGGGCCTGGAGGACAGTCCTCCTGACCCAAGTACTTCCCAAAGGGACGACCAGGCCCTGGGTCTCCTCCAGCAGTCTTCCCACTCCCAGCAGAGTAGCAAAATGGGAACCTTATGGCTTCTGTGTTTGAGGATGACACACTTCCCTCTAGGCCTGGCCTCTCCCTGCGTGATTGCATCTGACTCTATTTAAGCTGCAGATCACTGATACCCTTATGTCAAGAGTGGTAGGTGTGGGTCCCCATGAGCACATCTTTCCCTGGGAATCTGACCTTCTCTACCCATTCCTGACTTTCAGCCTGTGTTGCAATTCATCAGCATTAACATTGGCACAGGGCCTCACAAAACTGTAGCAAAACCAGGGACCCATAGCTGGTTCTTGGGTTCGTCCTAATTCTACCAGCAATGCTTTGAAAGGCCTAATTTGGTTCTTCCTGCAAGGGCCACATCGTTAAGGAGTCAGATGTTCGATTCTGGGGTTCAAAGCCTGGCCAAGGCTCAGTTTTCTGTGACATGGAGCTGACAGAACTTACCTTGTCTGTTCCACAGATTTGTGAAACTCAAGAAAATGTAAATTCCCTGAGATTGGCTTATGTTCCTGTCATCATTTAATACATACATTCTCGGCACCTACTATGTGCACAGCTCAGAAGTAGAGGGGAATGTAACCACTCATCTCTTTTATTGTCTAAATGGTCCCTGCTTCCACACTTCTGCCTCGTCTAGCCCTGCTGCAGAAACCACTGGTCTCTAGGTCATGGCTTTCAGCAGCTCATGCATTCCAGAGAGTTCTCTGAAGACTTTCTGTTCTTCTCTTTCAAGCTTTCCCAAGAAGGGCTGCTTTCTGGAACGAGATGCAGGACGGACCTGGATGCCACTCTTCCTTTGCCTGCGTCTGCACGGCATCACCAGTGGTAAGTGTCACCACCTAGGTGACTGTAGGGGGATGAACCCCCAGAAGATATTATCTCAGACACCCCCCCAGAAGCCTCAGGAGATGTTGCCGCAGGAATGCTCCCTGGGTTTGTCACTGTCAAGATGTATGACTTCCGTCTCAGTCACCCCCACCTGTAAAATGGGGGGGATAAGCAGAAGTTCCATGAATAGCATGATGGGTAGAAAGGGCCATCACAGTTTGCTTTCTGTTGTTGTGATGAACAGCATGGCCAGAAGCAAGTTAGGGAGGAAAGGTATATTGGGGTTACACTTCCAGGTCTGTTAGTGAGAGAAATCAGGGCAGGAATGCAAGTAGAGACAGAGAAAGGAACCATGGGGAAAGTGGCTTACCTGCTTATTCCAAGGTTCACATTCAACTAGCTTTCTTATAAGGCCCAGGTCCACCTGTCTAGGGATGGCACCAACCACAGTGGGCCAGGCCCTCCTACATCAATCAGCAATCAAGAAAATGCCCCCACAGACAGACCCACATACCAATCTGAGGGAGGCAAGTCTTATGTCATGTCGACAGCCAAGCCTGGCTTCACACTCGTGGTGACTCCTGCCTTAGCCTCCTGAGTGTGAGGATTGCAGGCCTGCGTCACCACCAAAAGCACTGCCCCCATCTCTTTCCTTTGTCTTGAGACAGAGTATCATATACCCCAGGCTAGCCTCAAACTCAGTATATAGTCAAGGATGACTTTGAACTTCTGATCCTCCTGCCTCCACCTTCCAAGTACTAGGGTTATAGATGTTTCCCTACACTCATTTGTATGATGCTGAGGATCTGAACCTGTTGAACTATGCATGCCAGGCAAGCACTCTACCCCCTGAGCTGCAGGACACACCCATCGCCCAAGGCTGTCTAATTGAGTCACCTGCTGCTGCAGGGGATTAGCTTCTAGGTCACTTGTTTGGCATTTTGGGAGAGAAACTGGCTCTCTCTTAAAGCATTTCTCCAGAGAAGGAAATGCAGGCTTCCCGGATTCTGTATTGTGGATCCAGCTCCTTCATCAACTAGACCTCAGTTCTTTAGAGGTCTTTAGTTACTTCTGCTTAAAGTTCGTTGCAAAGCCACGCTCAGCCTGGCTCTCTCCTTTCCACCCATTTGTGAACTACTCTGTCTCTGGTTGCTAACATGCTCAGGCTAAGCATATTAACCTCAACTTTATTTCCTGTCCCCCCCCCCATGTGGTGAACACTGAGCAGAGTATAAGACCAGAAGAGTTCACTGCCATTTATTGGCTTTAGAATTGGCTGGACTGATGTGGTACAACAGGCTTGGGGGTGACACTTTCAGTGCCCCTTTATGACACACACTGGTACGTTTCCTACAGACTAACTCAATGCTTCCTTCACTGTATATACCAGGGACACTTTTTTTTTCATTTGAATGCATTTGAGAGGCATTGTTCAATGACTCCCAAAGCTCCAGGTCTACGCCCTAAGCTAGGCTTTTGTTGCCTGGACCTCATGCTCTGGGTCGAGGAAAGGTGACAGGATTTAGAAAGAAGAGGAAAATATTGTCCATATATTCTGGGCAGCTCAGGAAGCCACTTGCTGAGAGAGCTGCACCTAAAGGGACTTTTGAGAACGATTTCAAAGCCATTCTCAGATCTGTGGATGTGGTAATAGCTGAAACCCTAGGAGTGGCTGATGCAGTCAGGAGCTCTGGCCAAGCTGCTTCTAGATGTTCTAGTGACATTGATAACATCATTTTAGCCCTGGCCCCCTGCCAGGCAAGGATTGCAGCCAGGAGACTGGAAATGCCTGAACTGAAGGGATGGTGTGTTCTGTAATTTATGAATATCTTAGGGACTCTGGGAAAGTGTGTGGGGAAATAAAAACAGAAGCTGATCAGTGGACAACTCACAAGAGTCCGCTTTCTCCTTCTCCATTATGAATCCTGAGGATTTGAACTCAGATCATCAGGCTTGACAGCAAACTCCCATTTCTCTGAGTTGTCTCACAGACTGCTGTTTGTTTGTTTTGTTTTCTGAGACAGAGTCTCATGTTACCCAGGATGGTTTTGAACTTGCTGTGGCTGGTCTCATGCTTCTGATTCTTTTGTCTTTACCTCACAAGTGCTGGGATTACAGGTGTGTGCCACCATGCCTCGTCAGAAGCAGATTTAATATATATAATTTTCGATTGTATGGAGTGGAGGGTGAAGTTGCCTGCAGACGTCAGAAGAGAATATCAGGTCCCCTGGAGCTAGAGCGACAATTGAGCCTCCTGTTGAAGGTGCTGGGATTGAACTCAGGTCCTCTACAAGAGCAGTAGGAACACATAGCCACTTAGCTATCTCTCCAGCCTTGCCAGAAACAGTTCACAGCCTAAGTAGCTGCTTCCCTTCTTCTCTGTAATGTTTGTTGATAATAACATCAAGAGGATGGAAAAACCTTGGCAGTGTGTGGCGGATTGTTCAAAGGGAAAGGCCCTGCCTGGCCTGTTTCGGGGGCTTTGATGTCAACCTTCTACTTTAATGTAGTTTCCTGAGAACCCATGAAGGTTCATCTGGCAGTGATTGCTCTGGCAGGGTTGTTGAGACCATGTTTCTCTAAAAATCATAGAACTTAAATGCTAGCATTATTTGATTTTTGGTACAGAGTCTCACTGTGTAGCCCTGGCTGACCTGGAGCTCACTATGTATACTAGGTTGGCCTCAAACTCACAAAGATCCTCCTGCCTCTGCCTCCCAAGTGCTGGCCTTAAAGGCATGGGCCACCATATCCAGCTAACTTAAACTTTAATAAATAGTATATAGTACAAGACATTTCTTATTAAATTGAAATTGCTCTCTAGTTTGGAGTGATTATTTTATTCTTTTTGAAGTTTCTTTGTATAAGTATGTGTGTTATGGTGTGTTTATGTGTGTGTGTATCCATGCCCATATATGTGTAAACATGCAAACATGTGCATTTTCCACCTTATATATTGAGGCAGAGTCTCTCACCAATTGGGCTGGTCTAGCTAGTCAACTTGTTCCAGGGATCTCCTGTCTGTCTCCACAGCTCTGGGACTACAGTGTCCATTCAGAACTCTAATCTTTACACTTGCATGGCAAGCACTCTGCCCACTGGGTTATTTCCTTGGTCCTGTACATTGTTTTTCTTTTAAGAATAAATTTGGAAGGGGGGAGGATGGAAGGAGAGAGGGGAAGAAGGAAGGGAAGTGGGAAAAATGGATAGCTCAATAAAAGCAATAAAAAATTAAAAACTTAAAAAAGTATAAATTTGGAGTATGTATTAAAAAATAAATGACTTCTGCATGCAACCATAGTGAGTCTTAGATATCGGTCTCCCATTTTAACAACAAACGTAAAAAAAAAAACTAGCCCTTTCTGCTTGCCTGAGGGCTCCTTTTTCTTTCTGTAAGTCAGACATTTGAGGTTGTGTTATGAATAAGCCTGTAACCACTTCCCCTTGTGTTTCTTTAAGGGAAGGATCTGGAGGAGTTAAGGAACATTAATTTCTTCCCTGAGTCCTGGCTGATCCGGGTTACAGCCAACCATTATCACGCAGTGAGTCGGCTTAGCAAATTGTCTTGCATCTTCAGTTTTGCTTTTTCTGGACAAACAGTCCTCATTTGAAATCTCTGGGCCTCTGAGGTCAGGGCATAGCTGGAGCTTCCTCCGGGGGAAGGGGAGAGGGTGAGGTCCCACATGGCCTCCAGTGTGGAAATTTCGCCAGGGTTGAAGAGCTATGGTCATACCTTCCTCTAAACCCATGCCCTAGTAGACACAAATATGAATGTGCTTATTATGGAAACTGTCCAAACTACAGAGAAAAAAACACCCTCAGACCATCCCCCAAAGACAATAGCCCCTGTCAACATTCCGTTGTCTCTACTGGGGAGCCCATTCTCCATACTAGTTTATTTTTCTGTAGTATGAATTACTTGCTTGTAGGAGATTCTCTACAGTAGAAATGCTGGTCCTGTAGCATATGTACAGCTTTGTCTCTGGTACATATTAATAAATGTTGGAACCAAGCGACTCCGTCCCCAGGAAGAAATACTCACTCCGCTGTACACACACTTGGCAGCATGGAGCATTTAAATCTCAAGCTGCTTTTGTTAACTGAGACGGGATCAGTGACATTTCATCCTTAAATATTCATTTCTTTTCTGCCTGGCAAACATGAGTGTTTCCCACGTGTCTGCTTTGTGGATTGTCCATACAAGCTGCCCTGCTTCTTGCATATTTCCAACGGCGCATTCTCAGAGATGAAGCGGGGCAGTGTTTGAGATCTGAAGATGCATGAGTCACGAGTTAAAATTCAGCCAGTTCCACAAGTACTTATTGTGATGTTGGAGCCAGTCCTCCGAGTGCCCTTCTCCCCACATGTTAGAGGGCAGCTCCGTGGAAAGTCCTTGCTTCTCCGGGATATAATTCAGAATTCTTTTCTAAAAGTGGCCAAAGAGACAACACTGAGAAAGTTCCCAGCTCCATCTTTCTGCCCCCTGGCCCTGCCCAATCCTTCCTTTCATCCTTGTCTGTAAGGTTTGCTCCTGAAGCCCACACCTCACTTTCCAGTTCTCTCCGTGGAATGTCACACAGAGTCCTGCTCACTCTTCAATTCTTGAACATGGTCCTTCACATGATGATGCTGTTGGAGTGCACCTTTTATTCCCCTGGTCACACTGCTTAGCCATTTCCCTCTCTACACACTCTGGAAACACTGGGAACAGTACTTGTGGATGGTAGATTTTCAGTAAATGTCTGAAGCTAAAACCGTGGGGCCTGGAGATCCAGGAGTGGAAGGATGGGAAGTGATGAGGGGTGCTTTCTCATGCATCAAGTAAGCTGTGTATACTTCCCTTCCAGCTGGAGAGCGGGGGCAATATGGTCCACCTGAAAGATCTTTCTACACAAGCCATGAGGTTTGGGCTGCTCTTTAGGCAGGTACTGAAAACTCAGCCCAGCCAAGGGTAAGGGAAACCCCTTCTACGCTGAGCAAAGGGTCTCCATGGGACTACTTGCGACCAGTCTGACCTCTGGTAGTAGAGCCATCGCACTCCTAAGAGATCCAGTTCATAAAACAGAGGACTGGAACAGATCAGTCAGCAATCTGATATGTGTGATCCAAATTTTCCCACTTTTCCCAGGATGGAAGAGGTTTCCTGGGAGTTGAGTTTCTTCCTAAAATCAAGAAGCATCTGGGGAAACCATGGGCTAATCACCTCCCCACTAGCCCCCAAACACACACACACACACACACACACACACACACACACACACACAGACTGACAACTATGAAAGGCTCAGCAAGTCTCCAGCCTAGGTGGTCAGACCTGCCTCATTCTGGGTGAGTGGATCTCAGTCAAATCATGGTTGGCCAAGAAGCTCCAATGTGAGGCATTTCAGTGCTCAGTCACAGGACAGGGTCTGGGGTTGGCAACTGTGCTCTGTCTTGGGCTTGTTATAATAGACATATGTATATACTTTAATGCCACTTAAAGGATCTTAAAAGAACTCATGTTTCAGGAACTTGGGACCTACGTCTAGCTGATCCAGTATCTGGTTGCAGTGACCCTCCAAAGTGGATTTTCGTGGCATGTCTCATAGGTCCATCACACTGGAACAAAACCCACTGCAGCACATGGGTCGTTTAAGACCATACCTAACTCATTATTTCTCCCCCGTAAATGTTGGAAGAAGTTAGTAGCTGTGTCTGAGCAGGCACAGTTTGAATGAGTCGCTTGAGTTTGACGGCATCCTGTAGCCTTTGCGTACTGACGGCATCTCCCTCTCACTCCATCGCTTCTCTTTCCCAACGTAGGAATACACCACTCACTCGGAATGGATTTCTATATATGGATACTTCTTTGAGATAAAGGGAATCAAACATGATACTACCTCTTACAGTTTTTCTATGCAGGTAAGAAGCGAGAGCACAGGAAAGGCCCGACTCTGACGCAGCCACTCAGGGCCAGCCGATTCATATGGAATTAAAGGGAATCGAGGAATCATTAGTCCATCATTCACACAGACCATGTCATAAAGCTCTGTTCACTCTCCTGTGTGCGATGCCATGAGATTTTCACAGCCAGCTAGGGAGGTCGGTACCCATAGTAGACGAGGCTGTCCACTCAGTGACTTCCCTTTCATGCCGTCATGTGGCTTCTTGACAAAGTCAGGGTTCAGCTTGTCTGTCCTGGGAGTCAAATCATCCTCAGTCTGTACATAATGGCTGATGTTTTGCCCACGGTCATTCTTTGAAGAAGCGACAGGTAGTGCCTACATGTGAGAGAGGAGATGAGTCTGTTTAGAGCGACACAGGACAGTATATGGGACATCTGAGGGCTCAGGGGAGGGAGTGACGGCTCAGCGTTCTCAGGGAGTCCCCAGGAGAGGTTGAAGAAGAGCATTTAAGGGCAGGGAATCGCAGTTAGACTGCCTGGCAAGTTGCATGTATTATAAGTCCTATGAACCTCCTGCCTTTAAGACGAAGACAAGAGGACCAACCTCGGAGTATTAAAGGTGCTAATCATGCAAAGGGCTTGCAACAGGTTTGGCATAGAAAGCATTGTGTATATTTTATTTCTGTTTTGTTTTATCTGAAATGTGGTAGTTAGGGACGGAACTCAGGGCCCTGTGTATTCTAACCATACGCTGTACCATGGAGCTATGCTCCCAGCCCAGTGCTGAACATATTTGGCAGTGAGGGGAGTAACAATAATGGGGACATGGTGAAGGACTGCTGTACTCCATTTAGGATTTGCTTACAAATCTCTTTTCTAAATTCCAAACTCCCTGAGAAACCATCTCTCACGTGACCTTTTGTTTTTGCTGTCAGTCACCATGCCTAGAGCCTAGGGGAGCTTTAAATGATTGAATAAGAGGGTGGATAAATGAGTGAATGAGTAAATGATGAAATCTGAGTTTTAGTACCAGTGTGGTCACCACCTCCCAATGTGTCCCCACAGCGAGTCCCTTCTCTTCCTGGGTCCTCCATTCTTAGTCACCAGGCCCTCAGGCATCTTTCTAACTGAACGGAAGAGATGAATTATGTAACACTACCGTTGACCCTTCTGTATACACTGTTGGAGCTTTATCCCAGCAAAACAATAAGGAAGCCTGATTTTGATTGCCAAGCCCTCATCCACTGAAAGTGGTTTGCATATGGAGAGGTCTCAGACGTCACGGGTTTCCAGCTTAATTTCCTCAGGAAATTATGCCATTTGGAGAATGGCCTCATGCTGTCTGTATAGAACGAAACAGGAAGGTTGTGTGCCAGGGACTGTTTGCTAGCTCTGGTCACCCTGGCCATAGCATTACTACACAGGACGGACCGCTCTCTTTGCAGAGAATAAGACACACAGACTTGGAGTGCCCCTCCCCCGTCTGCGAGCACAGTGCCATCAGCCTGAGAGCTGAGCGCCTGGTGAAGTATGAGATCATAGCCCAGACGTTGGTGGATGGCAGGTGGCAGGAGTTCAGGACAAACCAGATCACGCAGAAGTTTGGGTTCATCAAGCCAGGCTGCAAAAGCCACGTGAGCATCCCCCTTGTCTGGTTTTTCTCTTTCTCTTCTGTTTTTTTTTTTAGCTCCTTCCCTCCCTCACCCCCTTTTGGGCATTCCTATCTTTGAGTTACCAGTGATCTATCAGAGGATTGTTTTCAGTTTCTTAAGGATGAGCATGCTCTAAATGATACCCAATGAAAAGCCTCCTAAAACAAATAGCAGTAGTTGTGGATGACTAACAAATCACAACCAAGGGCACAGCAGACCCATCTTGAAAATGTCAATAGGTATTTACGTATAGATGTAAGGTATTACAGCTCATCAGTTCCTCTGAGATCCTTCCCAGGCTAACCCCTGCCTCCCACTGGCTAACCCAGGAGGACAGAACCCCTGGCAACCCCAGTGTCTAGGCAGACTTAGTACCTGCTTGGAATTTGGTGGCTACAGTCCCCAAATAGTCAGAGGACCAACAAGGGACTCTTTGGGCTGTGGGTTTGAGGTTGGGGCTCTTACTGGTACCCTATTGTGAATGATGCTGTGCCAAAAAAAAAAAAACAGAGTTATTCTGGGTTCAGGCCTTGGGGACACCTGGGGCTTTGAGCTGCCCCTGTTGGTGTTCAGGAGACCACACAGGTGGTGAGAACAAAGGCTGCCCAGGTGGGGCCTAGGTTTAAAGCTTCTGAAGGCTTCCCAAGGTGTTTCCTGGGGTGGGGTGGGGCGGGGCAGGAATGGAAGGGGGGGAGACTGAAATCAGAAATCAGACAGCCGGTCTCTCTGTGGGGGGTGGGGAGAGGCTAGGCTGAAAATGTGCTTCACCTTGATCAGGTGACAGCACAGGTGTGGCCTTGGGACCGCTCCCAAAGATTTATATACACTTTACTGTATCTAGATTATATCTAAAATGCTGTTTGTTTATACTCTCCATGGGCTGCTCTGTGGTAGCCAGGGTTGGGAACCAGGACCTTCTGTGGCTGTCTTTGGCGCAGCAGCCTCATCCTGAAAGTCTCTCTTGTTCTGTTTTGTTTCTTCTCCCAGGCCTTGAAAATCCAAACCGTGGGCATCCCAATCTATGCCAGCTTTGCATTCATTTTCCCAGCATCTTGACAGTTTTCAGAGGAATCTATGGGATCCCCCGCCCTGACCAACCTGTCTACATAAGAGAAAATAAAATGACATTAACGAGGGGAGCCCAGGGTTCTGCTGTCTGTGCCTGTGAGCTCCACCAGGTCTCTGCTCAGGCTCTCCTGTAATAGGTTAGTGGTAATCTGTTTCTCTTTTCATCCAAAGATGTGATTGGGGAAAACTCATGTCCAAGTTTGCTCAGGCTGTTGCCAGGCTAACCTTGCAGCTGCATAGCTAAGAGCCTCAGCTACTAAGGGTCTCACACAATGTCCTGAAGTCCTGGGACACATCCATCCCCTCTGGATTAGAAGTTAAACCCTTCCCTAAGAGAGAGGGGTTGTACAAAGGATCACCTTTGGATGTGTCCACCTCTCTGTGGTACCTGTTATCTTTGAGAGCATGGAGAGTTGAGGGTGTTCTGCAAACAATGAGGGGGTGTACATTCAGTCTGAAGGCTGCCGAGGGATGCCACAGAGTTGAGGGAGTTTTCTCCCCAACAGAGAATCTCGGGAGGTGGGAACATGGAAGGTAGACTCGGGGGAAGAGTCAGAGCTAAAGAGATGGACTTTGGAAGCCTGTTTCCAAGTCTGTCTGCTCCCTCCTGTGTCCCACACTTCCACACTGTGGTTCCCATTCAGGTCCAGTCAATGAGAGGTAGTAATGGGAGCTGGGGAGACAAGAGAGGAAAGAAACTAGGGTAGCCATCACCTCTGGGCTACACAGCAAGGGTTTGATAGAGTTGGAAATATGTATGACACAAGGGGGGTGGATATTGGGAAACATGGCCTTCACAATTTGGCTTAAGGTGAGGACCAATGAGACACTCACTGAGGCACAGAGTCTATAGCCTCAGAAATGCTCAGTAACCTGGACAAATGATATCCTAATGCAATGTTTTAAAAACTCAAAACCAATGGAAAAAGAACTCACTATGGTAGAGATGGATGGACCATCGTGAGGTGCACACTTAAACGGCCAGTGGTCATATCAAAACATAGTGGAGTCGGGCAGTAGCGATGCACACCTGTAATCCCAGCACTCAGGAGGCAGAGGCAAGCAGATCTCTATGAGTTCAAGACCAACCTGGTCTACAAAGCAAGTTCCAGAGCAGGCAGAGCTGTTACATAGAGAAACTCTGTCTCAAAAAAAATAAAATAAAATACTAAAACAAACAAACACATAATGGTCAGGTCTTGGATGCCCCAGCCAGCCTCTCCTAGGCTCCCTCACCCCAACAAACAGTACCCAGACTTCCGACACCACCAACTAGTTTGACCACGGAGTCTGATTGGCTATTTTACAAACAGAAACACTCCTCAGCCGTCATCCTGGCTACTTTTCTTGCTGCTGTGATCCAGTACTTTACAAGGAACAAGTGAAGTAAGAAGGGGCTGCTCGGGCTCACAGTTCAGAGGTGCCGTCCCTCATGTAGGCGAGTCATGACATCCGGAGCTGGAGGCAGCTGGTGATGTCACCTCTGCAGTCAGGAAACAGATGAATGCTGATGTTCAGTCTCCTCCTCTCTCTTCAGTCTGGGCCCCCTGCCCACGGATGATGACACCCACATTTAGGCTGGCTCTTCCCACCTCAGGTGACCAAATCTAGAAACTCATTGAAGACACCCAGAAGTCTGTCTCATAGGTGATTCTCGATCCTGTCAGGTTGACAACCCATAGTCACAGGTACCCATTGCGGCCGCATGCCTTCATCCAGCAGCACGTCTGAGAGTTTGACCACAGTTGCCTGGAGGTACAGTTTTACCAGACAAGCATGGTTGTTTCGCTCCTTAGAAAATCAGTGTTGCTTAGTAACAGGTTGCTGATGAACACTGAGAGACAAAACACAGAACAGAGGCAACCACCAGAACGGAGGCGACCACCATCACTGAGGAGCTTGGCAGGGAGACCCTCTGGTGTGGTTTTGGGGTCTCTTTGAAGATTTTGGGATTTTTTGATTTTTCGCTCCAAATGGGTTATGCATGCGTGGTGCAGGAAATCTGTGGGTGTTGCTAGAAAGGACTGAAGTCTAGAAGCTTCCATTCCTCCTTAAGGATCCTCACTGTACCATACATACACACACACACACACACACACACACACACACACATTTTTCTTCCCAGTGCTCCCCTCCCCCACAAAACAACAGGCTTAGGAATCTGCCTCACCACCCTAGGTGAAAAGAAGAAAAAAATCATCCTCTAATACAATATCCATACAGTCTCCATGAGAAAGTTCCCCCACGGAAGAACCATTGGCTCTAATTCTAAGATCTGCTCCTGTCCACCAGAGGGCACAGTTGACCTCGAACTTGGGAGTCAGAATTCCAGTGGCTGAAAATGGCAACCATTGTTCGCATTAACTGTTAACTTGACACTGTCTAGAGTCTCAAGAAGGGAGTCTCAGCGGAGGACTGCCCAGATCAGACTAGCCTGCACACATGTCCGTAGGGCGTTGTCTTCTTGTTAGTTGATGTAGAAGGGTCCAGCCCACTGTGAGCAGTCCACTCCCTGGGCAGTCAGTCAGTCCTGGGTTGTAGTAGAAAGTTAGCTAAGCATGAGCTTATGAATGAGCCAGCAGGCAGAGCATTCCCTCTACAGGTTTGGTTTCAAGGTCTCCCTTGAGTACCTGCCCACAATATGAAGTACCTGGCAGTGTAAGTCAAATACATCTTTTCCTCTGCAAAGTTGCTCTGAGTACTAGCAACAGAAATGAAACTAGAACACTCACCTTGCAGCACTGGGTCCTCCTTGCTTAATGGTTGAAAATGAAACTAACACATCTGGGGTGAGGCAAGGAGTCCAACCATACAGTCTCTGAACTTGGGAAGTACAAGTCTTGAGAGAAAAAAAATTCTCAACAAGTTCCCACCAACTCTTCTTATGAGCGGAAGCTTCATAGACTCTGATATTACGACCCACGGTTACAATGCCCAAAGCGGTAGATATGGGCACTGGGCAGTGTTGCATCTTATGACTCTCTGCTTGCTTCTCTCATCGTTCATTTCATTTCCCAGGCCCTAGAGAAGGAAAGATTTGTCCTCGCAAGTTAGCTTCAGATCTGCTTGATGCATAGCAACATTCAGGTTCCAGATGACCTAGATTTGGCTCCCAACCCTCCTCCTAGCTATGGGCCTCTTATCTGGGCAAGTCAGCTAAACTCTCGGCCTCAGAATCCAATCCGATGCTGGTGACTTTGTCAAGCACCTAAACCCATCGCAAACCCTCGAGAAGCTTTATTCCTGTTGCTCACTTGCTGCTTGGAGTGATATGAAACTTGAGATGATTGTAGGCTTGGATGCGTCCTCCTTGGGGCCTGATGCAGAATGATGCAGTTGGACCTGTGGCTTCCTTGGGTCTTTCAGGCTGCAGTCACAGGTGGTGATTTTTGAGAGCAGAGGAGGAACTGAGCCTGTGAAGTAGGCATGGCAGTACTAGGGAAGTAAACACTGGCTTACTTTACCATGGGCTTGACAGAATAAGATGAAGTTGAGGGTTGGGAAGATGGCTCAGTGGGTAAAGCACTTGCCACACAAGAAAGAGACTTGCATTTGACTCCTCAGAACCCACATAAAAAGCCAGATGTGGTGGTGGACACCCCACCACTGATGAGGAGGCCAAGGCGGGGAATTCTGGAGCTAACTGACCAATCAGTCAAAGACCCTGTCTCAAGAAAAAAAGAAAAAAAGGTAGAATTGAATATGGCACATACCTTAAATACCAGAACTTGGGAGGCAGAATAGACAGATCTCTGTGAGTTCAAATTGAGGTCATCCTGTTCTACATAGTAAATTCCAGAGCTACATATTGAGACCTTGTCTAAATGTCTAAATAAATAAACAAATGAATGAATATAAATAAATAAATGTAGAGAGCACACATACGTGGGGGAGAAGAAGGAAGAAAGAGGAGGAAGAGGAGAAGACAGCAGCATAGAAAGAGTAAGAAAGGCCCTTCCGTGGCTCCTTGTTTGTTTATTTCTTTTAGATCCACCTGCCTCTGCCTCCTGAGTGCTAGGTGCTAGGATTAAAGGCACGCACCACCACTCCAGGCTTGCCTACCTCCTTTTTGAAATAGCATCTTATTATGTAGCCCAGGCTAACCTGGAACTCACAATCATCCTGCCTCAGGATTACAGGCATGAACCACCACACCTAAGTCTCTCTCCTCTTTTCAGAGGTTTTGCGTCCTACAGACCATTATGTCTTACAGTACCAGAGGAGAGAAGAAGCCCTTGTAAACCTAGGACGGGCAGGGAAGCGCAGGGCTTGCTAGCTCTCAGAGGATGGGTGGACCGCTCAGGGCAGTAAGGAGGGCCAGGCTGGTCCCACTTCTTCCGCAGGATGGATGTAGGGTGGGAGATTTTGATGCATGGACCCGAGTCCTTACCAGTTGACAGTGGAGGAGCTTCTTCCAGGGAAAGAGAACACCCTCCCGCCCCCAGGAAGCCCCAAAGAAGGGCTAGCCAACAGAGCTGCTTATGTGTACAAAAATGTGATATGCTTGTCCTGCCCCCCCAATGTGGTAGCCACAAGCTAAGTGCAGCCATTGAGTGTCTGAAGCGTGACTACTGCAACAAGGAAGCTTGGTTTTGACTTCCCTGCCATCATACTGATGTAAGTTTAAATAGCCATTAGTGGAAGTCAATGGAGTGTCCTCACCCTGGAACCAACCCTCCTTGATGCCACACTCTCCAGGGATCAAGACCCTCTGCCTTCCTGTACAACTGGCACCAGTCATGTCTCAGGCTCACTTTGGACCACCCCAAAACCTCAGCTGAACTACTGTGAGGGAGGACACCTCCCAGGAGCCAGGAAAGCAGAGCTCCGTCTGTATTGAAATATCACTGGTACCTTGCTCCTTCTATTTGTGTGTATTTGTATTTTAAATACACCAAAATAAAACAGACTAGAATGTTGCCTGGGAGTCATATCCAGTAACCAACCAGTCACACATAAATAATGGCTGCCACTTGGGCAGGTCAGGAGCAGAAGACCAGGCAACATTGATGCTCCTCATGATTCTGACTCATGTGACCCTTGTATTCCTGATCCTTGACTCCACAGATAGATGAGCTGCAGCCAGGTCAAGAGTTAGGGTTGCAAAGGTGAGCAAAAGACACAGACAGTCCTTGCCATTATGAGCCCCAGTGTCTGGAAAGGACAGTTGTGAAGGTTGTGAAGGTACTGAGGAGGGCTGGGTGCACTGACGGAGGGGCAGCTCTTTGCAACTATAAAGCAAATAAAGAGGCCTAGACCCTGTGGGGAGCAGGCAATTCCTAAAGGAGGGTCCTCCCAAGGGAGAGGGTGCTTAATCCAAGATCCTAAGTAGGAGTGAGAAGCAAAATAAGCTAATGGGAGGATGTGGGGAACTTGAATCCTTATGCACTGCCGACGGAAATATATAAAGTGAACTATGAAATGTAAGCGATGGTTCCTCCTAGAATGATCTAGGTACACACCCACAAGAAACTAAAACACATGCCCACATAGAAACTTGCACGTGAATGCTCATGGCAATAATATTTGTAAGCTCTCAAAGATGGAAAAGCCTAAATATCCTTTTATAAGTGAATGGAAAGATGAAATGTGGGCAAGTCATATGAAATATTCAGATGGGGGCATAGCATGGTAGAGCATGTGCTTAGCATGTTCAGGGCTCTTTCTGGCTTCATCCCTGGCAAAAATAAAGTAATGGAAGACCTGTGTTTAGTACATGGATGAACCCTGAAAATAGCATACTGAGTAAAAGAAGCAGTCATCAAAACCACATCTTGTGTGATGTTGTTCATAGAAGAATGTGTAGAGTTTGGGCATGGTGGGTCACACATGTAATCCCAGTTCTTGAGGGATGGGGACAGGGAGATAGGGGTTCAGGTCCAGCCTTAGCACTATAACCAAGTTTGAGGCCAGCTTGAGCTATGTACAACCCTATCTCAAAAATACACCAACAAGCAAAAGGAAAATGTTAAGAGGCGGTTTTAAAAATGTTTAAAGATCCCTGACAGAGCAGCTGTGAGCCCGGCGGGTCCGGGAGAGCCACCTGAGGGGGGGGCGGGCTGGTGGCCAGGCAACAGTAAGTCCCCAAAGGTGCAGAGTCCCAGCAGCAAGCAGCGGGCAGGCGCGTGGGTGGGAGACACGTGGGCAGACACATTGTATGGAATAGAATTGGATATTTATTACTTAAAGAAGGGGGGAAAGAAAGGAGAGAGGGAAAGGGAAGAGAGAAGAAGAGAAGAAGGACAGGGAGGGGCCCCAAGAGAGACACATGCGCGCTGCCAAGAGAGAGAAAAGACAGAGATCCAAGATGGCTGGAGGAGGCGGGCAGGGTCGCCGGGAGTGGGCGTGGCTTTCCTCTTAAAGAGACAAAAACCCTAACAGGCGGGACCTCCCTAGCCAAAAGGGCCAAGGCCAGGAGGGAAGGGAGGCTTAGAGACAAGAGTCAAAGGATACAAGTTTCTGTTTGAGGTGAGGAAAGAACGCTACAATGAGCATGATGACAGTTGCTCAGCTCTGTGAGTGTGCTCACCGCCACTGACCTGTGCACTTGGATGGGTAAGTCCTGGGTTGTACAAATCCCACAACACAGAGCTGATGGGAGAGCAAAGAGGAGGAAGGTGGCAGCTCAGAAGATTCTAGATGACAGCACATGCAGGGAAGCCTGGTACCTTCAAAACACACATTCTTCCTGGGCAGCCAGGGCTATCCGAGCCAGCAGCAGGATGGGTGATAGGACTTTGAGGATCCTGGAGGATGGTGGAGATACAGATGGTGGGACTTTGGGGATCCTGAAGGATGGTGGAAATATGGGTGGTGGGGCTTTAAGGCTCCTGGAGGGCAGTTACCTGTATTAAATTTTGATTTCTCTTCTAAGTGTATGCCTACCCTGATGACATGTGTACTCTTTACTAATGTGTTGCTGCAGTGAAGTGTCTTTCTGGATGGCCATTCAGCAAAAGTCATGGAGTGTTCTTGGAGGTTGTGGAGGGGTCATGAAGGTCAGCAGCATCAAGGAGTTTTTATGGCAACCCTAGTAGAGGGGAAGAGCTTGGGCAGGAATGATGTCTCTGGGGCTCAGGACTTGCTCTATCCAAAGCTGGGGAGGATCCTTTTACTTTTCTCTATAACCCTTTAGCTTGTTTTGTCACTGTGGCCACTCAGGGGACAGACCTTCACACCCCCCATCATATTGTGCAGACTGTTCCAGAAGTGATTTACCAGCTCATATAAAGTTCAATATTCTGGAAAGAGAGGCTGGCTGCTTTTCTTGGGCTGATGTGCATGTTAGAAAAGGGATTAGGGCCTGGGGCTCGGTGGTAGAGTACTTGCCTAGTTTGCATGAAGCCTTGGGTTCCATCTCCAGAACCATATACACTCATGCCATTATGAATGCCTGTATCCCAGCACTGAGGGGGCAGGGGGGGTTAGAGATAAGAGGGTCAGAAATTCAAAGTCATCTATGGCTACATAGTGAGTTTGAGGCCAGTCTGGGATAAATGAGACCCTGTTTGAAAAGAAAAGGGAGGGAAAAAAAAGGAAAGAAAAAAACTTAGGATGTTCAGTCCCGTTCTGTGATAATGGCCTCAGTGAGTCACACAGCCTTGGATCTACACCCTGATTCCATAGCTCCACCCATCGATGGAGAGATTCCATTTCTACACCCTCTTGAGTCTGGCCTGTACCCGAGGCTCGACTTGGCCAGCAGAATGTAGCAGAAGTATCAGCACATGAATCAAAGAATTGAGGGTCCAGGAGCCATGCATCCCCTGTCCATGTCCCCTGGGAACCCTGTGTTCACGAAGTGCCTGCTGGACACGTGAGAGCCATGTGAAGGAGAACCACATGCTTCAACCCAACCTCCAGAACAGATTGCCTGATAGAGTCTTCCAGTGCAGAACCCTCCAGTGGGATGGAGTCTGCAGATGCCAGGGGAACCCTGCAAAGGATCTCTCAGAGTCATAAACAAACCATTGTTTCAAGTCCCTAAACTTGGGGGGGGTTACTATGTATGCCCTACAGAAGTTAATGGAAACACACTCTTTTCATTAAGTAAATCCACTTTCAGAATGTATATGGGGGTTGAGCATTGTGGCACATGACATTTAACTCAGCACTTGGAAGGCAGAGGCAGGCAGATCTCTGTGAATTCGAGGACAGCCTGGTCTACCAAGTGAATTCTAGGACAGTCAGGACTACACAGAGAAATCCTGCCACAAACAAATAAATAGTTAAATATTAAATAAATAAATAAATAAATAAATAAATAAATAAATAAAATAAGTTATGGCTGGGCACAGTGGCACACACCTTTAGGCCCAGGACTTGGGAGGCAGAGGCAGGTGAATTTCTATGAGTTCAAGGCCACCCTTGGTCTACAGAGTGAGTTATAGAGTACAGCCAGGGCTGCACAGTGAGACCCTGTCTAAAGGACAAAAAAAACAACTTTGGAATTTATTAATCGGACAGCTTTTACAGTGTGTAAATGTGACCTCCCCCAAATATGAATATCTCAAATATTTTAATATGAGATGATAGGTCCACAAGTGTGTAACTCTTCCCTTTGTTATGTGAAATCGATCTCTAAAACCAGTGTGATCCTTTCTCTTCCCACCTGTAGTGAGGAGCCTTCCTGACACTGTGTTGTTTCTGCCAGCCCTGCTCCCCTGGGGTTGGCCCTTCACATGAAGCATTTACAGAGTTTGATCCGACCATTGTTGGAACTGATCCTCAGCAAAGCAAATATGGCCTCTGCTTTGCTTCTCTTCACAGATTTCCTGATTTTCCACCCAGACCCACATTTTCCCCTGACCTATTTCTCGCTCAACCTGGTTCGTTCCAGGGCACACTTGGGCAGGAGGCAGGGGGATACTGTCTCTAGAAGCCAGGCCAGGAGGTTGCATGGGATGGCAGCTGGAGCCCTGGTTGTCAAGAGGGAGCTTCCTGCCCAGTGATTAACTTTTCTTTAATCCTTGAATTACTGAGCAGCTCAACCTACCTGCTGGCCCAGCAAACGTCTGTGAGCCACTGAATAGCTCAGCGTGGTGGCCCAAGCGTGCTTTTATTCCTGCTTGTCCACACGTCCTTGAGAAAAATGCATAATGCCTGACAGCATCACCGAGTGCCATTTAAATATTGAATTAACAGTGCCTTACTAAAAACAAGTCAATGTTGACTTAAGAGCCTTGGGGGAGGGCTCTGGCACAGTGCCAAAGAGACAAAACCATTTTGGGTTTTTTTTTTTTTCTTGCTGTTGGCTCAAGACTGGACACAGAACATCTCCCTAGGTAATAAGGAGGTTATGTACTTCTGGGCTAATTGAGAAAATCATTGACCAAGCCACATGTTAGACACTGGGCCAGCAACCTTTGGACTGTTATAAAGGCTGANGGGGTGGGGGTGGGAGCGTTGGAGCCAGCTGTGGCCTGCTTGACTCTATTCTTCTAATGTGGGTCACTTCTTGAAGTAGGACAGTCTGCAGGTGTTCTCTTTGTGCTCAGACAAAGACTCGGCTCCTAACCCTTAGGAAAACAAAGGACTGCCCTGGGGCGGGGGCTGAGGAGACGTGAATGAGAGGGAAGCTGCCGGTCTTTGCAGAGCGGCCGGGCCTTGGCCTCCTCTGGCTGTTAGACTCTGTTGGGATCCTACAGCCCGGTATCCCACATCACTGCCTCACCACTTTCTGGCTGGGTGACTTTTGGCAAATTGCCTAACCACTCTGATCCTCACGGAGCCACTGTGAGGCTAGTGAAGGATGAATTGGGGGGAGGGGTGTGGTAGGAAGAATAATGGCTTCCTAGGCACCTGCGGCCTGATTGCTGGAAGCTGTGGCTGCTGCCTGGTGGGATAAACAGCTTGAGCGCTCTCACTCTCCGACCCCCCTTTCCCCATCCCAAGGTCAAAGGGCAACCTCAGGCGCCAACACCTCACTCTCAGACCCTCCTTTCCCCATCCCAAGGTCAAAGGGCAACCTCAAACGCCAACACCTTCTCGTATTTGAGACAGAATTTCACTGAACCTGAAACTCAGGCAGGAGGCTAGATGGGCTAGCTCCAGGGGGCAACCCGCCCCCATCTCTACAGCGCTGGGATTACAAGTGTACACCATCATGCCCAGGTTTTTCACATGGGTTCCGGGGGCAACCACAGGTCCTGTGCCTGCAAGGCAAGCACTTTATGGCCTGAGTCATCTCTCAAGGCCCACATAGTGGGTTTTTTTTTTAATGTTATTATTATTTGTGTGTACATGTGTATGTCTATGTATGAGGTCATGGGGATTGTCAGCTTCCCTGGGAAGCAAGCAATTGTGAGCTGACTGATGTGGGGTACGGGAATCAAACTCTAGGGTCCTCTTCCAGAACATTGGGCTCTTAACTGCTGAGTCATCTCCCAGTTGTCTAAAAGGAAGGTACTCGGAGCCTGGAGAGACAAAAGGCACACAGAAACAAAGGCAGAGATGCAGGGATGTGGCCTCAAGTCAGGGAGTGTGAGCCACTCCTGGGAATTTCAAGAAGGAAGGATGGGATTCCTGCCTAGAGGACCAGAAGGATCCAGCCCAGAAATTTTGACTTTGGCTCAGTGAAACTGCCTTTGAACTTCTAACCTCCAAATTTACAAGTTAATTAATGTGTAGGGTATTTTTTTTTAAAATCTATTTATTTGGTGGCCCAGGTGTCAGCTTGTGAGTAGAGGTCAGACATGTAGGAGTGGGTTCTCTCCTACCCTGAGGATCCCAGAAGTCTAACTCAGGTCTTCAGGCTTGATGGTAAGCTCCTTTCTGTGCTGAGCCATTTGGATAACCTGAGTACATTGTTTTTAAGCTTCTAAGTTTGTGGTCATTTGTCCCAGCAGCCACAGGTGTATGCAGTTAGGGAAATGGAAGGGTTTCTGTTGTGTAGCTGCAGCAGGTGATTGACAGATGCCAAAGCTGTGGGTATCCACGAGCCATCAAAGTGTCAGCTTATTCATGCCAGCTTGCTTAGGCTCTCTCACCAGGAGGTTAGTTCCCTGTTCCCCCGGGCAGGGCTGTGGCTTACAGCTTGCCTATCTCTGCTACCTAACCCTACCTGGCTACTGGATTGGAGCCTGGCCTCAAGAGAAGTGGCTCTGCGTGCTTCCAAGGGACTCTGACTGCCTTGTGAATACGAGCTGCACTGTTTGTGAGCTCTGGTAAGAAGAGACATAAAAGGGCATGTGCCCACTCCCTCACACAGCACAGTAGACATCGCCCGGTGCGTTCTGGCATCCTGAAGGCTATATTTCAAGATATTTAGCAGACTCCATCATGATAACTGTACAGATGGCTGCAGAGTACACATGGGCAGCCAGAGTCACCAAGGGACATGAGCCAAAGACACAGAGTTCTCCTAAGCTCCCCCAAGAACTAACGGAATACATCACTGCAGAGTAACCAGGACCCTAGCCCTTGGCCTAACACATGTAGGTGCCCAGCCACTGGTGTGTGTTTGGCACCCTCAGGCCTCCACAGGGCCTGCTGGTAGGCATTTCTTTCCAGGCAGACACCTGTTTCTTAGCAGATCCGCTGTCCTCGGGTCACTGCACAGGTGGGACCATGCCTCTTTCAAAGCGTGGCTTAGTCAAGGGCGTTCATTTGAGTCTCTGGGAGGGATGTTTTCAGTTCTGAAGACTTTTCTGTCACATCCCATGAATCTGCTTAAAGAGCCTTGAGGAGCTGCAAGCCATCAGGATGCTTGTTCTGGCCCTATTCCTCCTTCCCCCCTCCCCCGCCCCCTTGCTGCTTTCTGATTGGAGCTTGTTCACTGCTGGCTTGAGCACTGTAGCTCTGTGAACAGGGGTCATGCCTGCCGAGCACCTGCACTCATAACCCAGCACAGCGCCCAGCAACACACAAAGGTCGCCTAATTAATTAGCTGACTCCCCCAGCATAATGACTGAGGACGGAGGCTGGGGGTCTGGGATCTGAAAGCCACATGCAGCCTGTCTCTGTCCATGGCTCACTGAGCTGGAAAATCTCCCAAATCAGCCGAGTGGAAGAGGCACAGAAGGAGATAAAGGGATTTTTCCACTGTGGAGGCCAGAGGGGGTCAGCGGAAAGCTCTGGAAAAGTGCATGTGATGCACCAAAGGACAGCCCCCTCTTCCCTCAGGGTACCAAGGGGTTCCTTTGCTAGCTTCTGTCTTCCTCTGGGTCTTGTGGCATAACCCAGGCTGCATCTCCTGTGCTGGCCCCACCCTACCCCTTGTCCCTCCTCATTGAGCTCCTCCAAGTACAGGCAAGATATTTGGAAAGTTGTTCCTGGCTGCCTAGTGCTTGGGTAAAGATCCAAAATGAATCTTAGCATTGTTATAGGTTTCTCTTTGACCCCTTCCTCAAAAAGAAACATTCTGACTCATTCCAGAATTTTAGACATTGTAGCACCAAAGGCAGGGAGGGTGGGGCCAGAGGAGGCAGAGAAAAACCACAGAGAACCTCTTTGAGTTTATCCACGTCAGGCTTCCAAGTCTCCAAGTTTCTAGGTCTCTGAGTGCTCACAGCCTTCAGAGGGGACGCTGGTGTGTGAACGGTGGAGGTCATTTACAATGACGATTCTGTAAAATGGAACTGGAAGAACAAAGGCTTCCCAGTACAGGCCCATTTATCACACACTTCCAAGCGGTGACATCCAAACACGATGACGTCAGTGTTTAGACCCCGTCATCCATGGCAGGAGGCAGAGGTAGCCCTGTTGGGTTCTTGATGACTGCTACCAGGGGGAGGAAGCCACAGGAAAACCAGAGGCCGGGTTGATTTGAGAACTATGGACAGAATTCTGTCCTTCAGCTGTCCTGGCTGGGAAGAGTTGTCAATGCCCCATGAGCTCTGAGGTCCACAACAAATATTGTACCGTGATTTTGGAGTTGTGACATTTCTAATTCGCGAAATCGTATTGGAATGTAGGCTGAGTGCTGGCTATGAGGCGGACTGCCTCTTGGGCCGTTTCCTTTACTGGCCCCAGCACTTCTCCGGGAGGATCTCAAGCCCTTCAGACCTGCGTACAGGTGCTGGTCCACAGACCAGCTGGCTTCAGCACTCAGCTACAGCATCACATCTTCTCCCCAGTCCATTTATGGGCTATTTATGACTCTTCAGGAAAGACTCCACAGTACAGGGCTTCCCAGAGTCCATGGCATTGCACCATGAGAGCAGGAATTTATCTACATGGAGAACATCATCTATAGCCGGGTTCTCGACCCTTTAACTCAGGTCCTCATGTGTGGTGACCCCAACCATAAAACTATTTGCATTGCTATTTCAGAGCTGTAATTTTGCTACTGTTACGTGTTGTAGTATAAATATCCATGTTTCCTTGTAAGCTACTGTGCTAAGATAGGAGTTGAGAGGAGATACCATTCCTTCTAAAATTGTTTCTAATGGTAGCTTTCGAGTATATTCAATTAGTTCTGTTTTGTTTTTCATAAAAATGAATGAAGTCTTCTGGGCCTACTTTTTTTTTTCTTTTTAAATACAGGGATGGCTTTAAACTCACAGTCATCCTGCCTCAGACTCCTAAGAACTGGGATTAAGGATGTATACCACACCATCCAGGATAGTACTAAATAATATGTTTTTACAAATTAGGTTGCTCGAAACCTGACTTTAGTCCCTAAATACATGTGCATCCTGTTACAGGTGAGACATACATGTAAAATAAATGTGATTTTTAAAAAAAATTACGATCTTTTTTGCACTTTCTATTTTGTAATTTCTTTCCTTAATCACTTCTTATTCCTTGGATTTTCTGAAATTCTTTCAATTAAATTTTTTTAGCATATTCAAAAAAATCTGTGTTTCCCAATAATCTTAGGTGTCCCCTGTGAAAGAGCTCTTTGACCTCCAAAGGGGTCGCGACCCACAGGTTGAGAACCACTGGTTAGGTCAACAGTTTCAGGCTTGACCAGCAGCATTGAATCAGCAAAGGGCTTGTTACAACACAGACTCGTGGGCTTCCAACCCCAGCAATTCCTGCTTGGTGGAGCTGGGGTGGAGATGGGAGACTGTGTGTTCAGCAAAGCTGCAAGTAATGTCATGGCTGCTGGTCTCTGAACCGTGCTTTGAGAACCTGGTATACAGTAGATAGGATGTATAGGGATGCTGGGTGGGTCATTGCTCTCTGGGGAGGTGGCCTGGGCAGGAGGGAAGTTTGATGGTGTGTATTCTCTCCATTCAGGGGATTTCTCACTGGCCCCTTTTGCTGACAGACTGTTCTGGAAGACCAGACTCCAAATCAGCATAGTTACATGAGCTTTGGGGTATTGTAGCTCAAGAGCAGGTGCTTGATTGGGAGGGTGGCTCAATGGTAGAGAAGTAGAGAACTGACCTAGCATTATTAAAGTCCAGGGTTCAAACTCCAGCACTGAAAGAGGAAAAAAATAGAGACACAGTACTAGAATTCTCCTTCTGGCCAAGCACCCAGTCCGGTAGCAGACATGTGGCGGGCATCTGCTGTTTAGAATCTTGGATTAACAAACATGTTAACCTGGACCATCTAGTGGGTGGGAGAACACATCCTAATATTATCCTTCTTCCCTGGACACCATACCTTCAGCAGTGAGATGTGCCCAGCCAGAGACACAGGGAGAGAAAGGGAGGCACTGGAAGATGAGATTCCATAGGGACACATGCAACAAAACAAAGAAACCAGAGCTGCCTTGGCACAGGTGGACTGGTTCTAAAGACATTAGAAGTGGATTCTGAGCACTGGAATGCAGCTCAGTGGGCTGGGACCCTCGGCTCCTTTGTGAGCACCAAGAAGGAAAAAATTCTGCACACAATGGGTTGCACCTCATTCTGCTGGACAGCTGGCTCTCACGTGACCCTGGGACACGAGACACAGCGGGTGGCACTATTTATTGACTTAGGACCACCTCTGACCTGATCCCACTTTAGGACTCTATACAGGAAACAAAGGAAAGCTTGGTGCATTCCACATCTAATCTAATCTAGATTTGATAATTTGTTGTCTGTTTTGAAAGAATATTTACTGTTTTGCTTTGAAATTATTCTTCTGTAATGATATTTAGTGTATAACCAATGATACTTTCTTAGCAAGTCTGTAGACTTGGGAACTTCTGTGACGTGAAAGAAATCTTTTTTCATTTAAACGTCCCACAACTCTACCTTGGTTTACCAGCTAAGGGACTTGTTATAGGCCTTATGCGGAGGTTTACATCTTTATTAATTCTAGTATTCACATTTCCTCGCTTTGGAATGAACAAACTTGTTTTTCTAGTATTCGCTGTTCTCAAAGTCTCCTAGGAGCAATCTTTGGCTTTTCCATACCTGCCTTAGGTTTATTTCTGTTCTGTGATAAAAAAGAAAAACAAAGAAAAAAAGAAAAAACAAAACCAAAACAACAACAACAACAACAACAAAGACTGTCAAAAGCAACTTAGGGGAGAGTGTGTGTATTTTAGCTCACAGCCCTAGGTCCATCACTGTGGGAAAGATCAAAGCGGCAGGGACTCAAGCAGCTAATTACGTCCTCAGAGGCAGGGAGGGTAGAGACAAGCAGGCTTGCTGTGTGCAGATGGCTTTCTCTGCTCTTCCCTAAATTAGGGATGCTGCAAAGGGAATGCTACCCACAGTAGGAAAGGTTTTCTGCCTTAAGGAACACAACCATTTAAACCTCCTACAGACATGCCCAGAGGCCAACCTAACCTAGATAATCCCTCATTGACACCTGCCCCCCCATGATGCTAGAATGTACCAAATTAACAATTAAAGCCAGCCATCACCTCACCTAAAGGTTAAAACATTCCTGCCACGGGCTCACCTTCTATGACCTTGAGCACAATTATGACCTTCTTGAAGTTCAGTTGGTCCACACCCTCCCCTCCTCAGCATTGATCTCTTTACTCAGTGTAATTTTTTTTACCTTCAAAGTGCCATATAATTTATTTGATTTACCTGCTCCTCCCACCCCAGTCCTATATGTCCTCTATACATACAGAACATAAGCGGCAGAAGGTCCAAGTTTTACCTGGGAACATGCTTGTCACTTAGTAATCAAGTTGAGCTGAATGTCCCCGATGATTTAGAGAAGAGTGGGACTCTTTCCTTATCTTACCAGGAGCCAGGAAGAAGACTGGCCTCATCTGCTGTATACCTGGTGCCTAGCCAAAACTTTGCCTTAAGGTGGGGAAGGTCTAAGGACTGCCTGAGAGTCCAACTTTGGGTGTGCAGTTTTCAAGAACCCTCCACATTAAATTCTTCACCTTTGAAACTAAGATGAAGTCCAGAGTGACCAGGGGGAGGGCGAGAGGGAGCAAAGATTCCAGAGAGATTACAAAGTAATGAGTGGGCAGGTTCAGAGGACACTGGGGAAGAGGAAGGGGGAGGCCTCTACCAGCCAGAGTACACTGACTCCCACTGAAGCAAGTCCCCACAACCCCCAGGACAGAACTCAGAGGAAGTACTAGGTACTAGAGTCTCCCTCAGAAAGCTGGTCCTTCTGAGCCCCATGGAACATGTCATTGAGCCTGAAGTCAAAGGTGGATTGAACACCTGAGATCCCATGAGCATGACTAATAACTAGCTCTCAAGTAACTGTAACTGTTACCAGTCACTTCTTTACCAAAGGGGCCTGGTGCTAGGACAGTCAGAATAGTTGACAAGAATCAACTGTCAGCCCGTCTCACAACAAAATGGCAGTTTTGTGCCTGTAACTGGATGCTGGCCATCTATGGTCAGACCTGGAGTGGGAGTATGGGAAGATGGACCAGCAGTCTCGTGGGAGGGACAGGTAGAGGAGTCAATATCATGCTCTCTAGTCTCAAGCTCTTCATCATTATGCAGGCTTCTCACTTGACTATAAATGGCCAAGGATATAAACAGCCTCTCATTCGCTCCTTAAAAGGCTGACAGAGTCACTAGTCCATGTCACTCATGAAGACTCTCATATATGACAGTGAATTGTCTTATGGCTGGGACCTGTGAAACCTTAAACTTTAAACAATTTCCTTAGTTCAACCTCTCTTAACGACACCTGGTGCCTCTGTGACCCAGAGTTGGCCCTGATGGTCAGAGAGCCAGGCTTCTGGAACTCCTAAAAAATGCCCGAGGCTTCATAACACAGCCTTCCCCTGCTCTCCTCTGCAGCAAAGTTCATAGGCATGGTCTGAGCCACCCCTACATCTATGAGGCATCATTGAAATCATAGACGCTGGGCCTTCAGAACTCATCCCCTCCTTGCTCTCCAGGCCATCACAGGCATATCATGTGAATATTATGGACTGTGTGCTCCTCATCTTTCAAGTGTGACCAGTGATCTGGGAAGGCAGCCACCGTGCTGGGTGTCCTTGCTATGCCTGGAGCTTCACTCACTTTGTGGTGGTCTATGGCTTACTTAGAGGAGTCTGTACCAGAGGAACTGCAGACTCTCTGAGCACCTTGGTCTCCCTGGCAGCTTGAGGAATCGTGGGAGCCTCTAGCACCCTCCCTAGGATTCACTTGATTGCTTTTTGGATCCATGAGACCATGTCCATTTCTCAACTACATCTTCTACCTCATTCAGCAGGGAACATTATTTTCACTATTGTTCCTCCCATCCTACAAAACAACTCAACAACTGGACATGGAAAAGGGTTGATGTCATGGCAGGAGGATGGGGTATGAAGCGGCATAATAGCAACAGCAACAGTGACATCACCTTCGTATTAATGACAGTAACAAAGATTAGTTATTTTTTGAATTTACTGTGGCAGGCCCTGTGATGCCAGCCTTTCAATGTACATCATCGGGTTTAATCCTTTTTTTAAAATTTATTTATTTATTATGTATACAGTGTTCTGTCTGTCTGTATGCTTGCTG
>LOJH01001486.1:0-13576 GCA_001685095.1 Ellobius talpinus
TATTAACCAATGAAAGTAACACATAGACAGATGACCCTCCTCCATCAGCTGTGGGTGGGATCCCAGGGAGTTCTCATAACCACCACTTGGTGGATTCTAGTCTGCAAACCCATGGCAGGAGGTGCCAATTCCGGATGCTGCTGCCACAGGAGAGAGTGGGAGGCCCGTGGATGAAGGAGTGTTGCCTTTGTTAGCCCTTCAGGTGGAATTGAGGAAGTTCTCAGGTGGGATCTATGGAGCAGTTCCTAAGTACAGGCAGTGTTCGAGGTACTTTGTATCACATCCCTTAACCTGGGCCACTCTAGCTAAGTACTGCTATTACCTCAAATTCCCATGTGAGTGATGCACAGAGAAGTTAAGTAACCTGCCAGAAGGTATTCAGCTGTAGGTGGTGCACACACAAGCACATGCGGGCACACACACACACACGCACACACACACACACTCATGTTGCATATACACATACACACACAAAAGTGCCTCCTTACTTTTCATGTTTTTCCCCCTCTCTGTATTCTCTCCCTTCCATCGCCTCTTCTGACCTGACTAATTTCTTCTCTAAGATGCCTCTCAGGTTTCCCAACCCTCCAGGAAGCCTCCCTGGTCCTGAAGGAGGTGCTCCCCTGTTGCTGGCCCAGTGAACACCCTGCAGGTCACACAGGGTTATGATTCATCTTTTATATGTCCCTCATTCCCATTACATTTTGAGTCCCACAAGGGCCAGGGCAGAGTCTGAAAGGATCTTTGCCTTCACTGCCCAGGCTGTGCATGCTGATGTTTACTGAGACCCCTCTGCCTCAGAACACTATGACTGAGTGGATTGTACACCAGTACATGCATGCTGCTGCCGCCATCATGAAAAACACAGGAAGTACCTACGCTGGCTGGGGCTATGATCTTGGCAGGAGGCTTTCTGGGAAAGGTGTCCATTCAGCCCCATTTGGAGAACAGGACTGGGCTCCAGGAAGGGGCAGCATGTCTAGAGTAGATCCCCATGGAACTGTGCGTGAGGTGGGAAGGCTTAGTTAAACTACCAGGGCTGCACCTTGAGCTCCCAGCACCTTGAGTGTCTTGCTACATAACCTGGAGCATCTCATCTCCTTTCTCTCAAGAAGGTCCTTCCTCCTGATGTGAGGAAGGGCAGGGATGGGAAAGGACCTCTGTCACCTACTGCCTGTGAAGAGAAGCTAGTCCCAGAACCCTAGAGGAGTTCAGGCCAGGCTAAACTATCTGGTCGAGTGGACACATCTTTCCAGAGTGATATCTGTAGAAGCAGCCAAGAGACGAGAAGGTGTCATTTTTGTACTTGTGTCTTGGGTCTCTCTCTGAGACACTTTGTAAAAACTCTGGCTAAATGATGGTGACATGTCACAGCCCAGGGTGTGTGTGTGTATGTGTGTGAGTGTGTGTGTGTGTGTGGGGGGGGAGTCATTCAAGGCATGTCACAGGTCAGGAGACTGAACCCAAGAGGCATGAGCAGTGGAGAGCGAGTGCCCTTTCCGTTACTCCTCAAATGCAAAGGCCCTTCGAAAGCCTGAGCTGGGGATCTGGGGACATGAATGGGACAAAACCCAGTCTTTGTCTTCAGGGGGTTCACACTGCTGCAGGAGAAGAGAGCCAAACCAGGAAGACAAGCGTTTCCATGGGGGTGGGGTCACGTGCCACATGTGGCGAACAGCTAGGTGAGGGGAAAGGAATGCTGGTTCTAGATTCCATGGCTAGGATCAGCCAATCTGAGATGGTCATATCTCAGGGAAAAACTGGTAATCCTTTCTGCCTTTGCGAAAATGAGTACTTGGGCCTGAAGAGGGGGCAGGGAAGGGGAGGGTCTTACTGCCAAGGAAGCAGCTCCAATTCCTGGCCGCTCCCTCCCAATTTGGAGCTGATTATGTATGTGCTGCTGGCATTGTTCAGGACCAGCTGCCTGGCACCGCCTCCTCCTCCAAGCCCACAGCTTCCTGTGGCACCAGACACTTAGCTGCCACAGCTGTGCCCACATCCCTCCTCCCCTCGGCAGTACACAGGACAGGAATCCTATAGTGTCCCGGAAACACCCTGACACCAGCACCAGTACCAGCACCAGCAGCAGCACCACCACCAGGGAAAGGGGCCTGGGTTTTTCCAGGAGCAGGACTATAGCAGACATCCTCCAGGGGTGCTACCCAGCCCGGAGGGGCTGTAGATACTAGAGGAGCCGAGTGGGGCCTCTAATCTGATGACTTGGTTGGCTGTCTTCCAGACCCCGACACAGACGCAGCCACCATCCAAGAGGTCAGTGAAGCAGTCCTGGCGCTCTGGCTTCCCACAGACCCAGCCACAGTGCTGCGCAAGATGAAAGAGATCCAGGCCATTGCTGCCAGGCTCCCCAGTGTGGATCTGGTGCTGTCCCAGACCAAGCAGGACATCGCACGGGCCCGCAGGCTCCAGGCTGAGGCTGAGAAGGCCAGGTATGGCCACTGGCCCCGGTGCTTTCCTAATGGAACTGGGTTCATGTTTACTCCCCAGCCTTGCGGCTGGGAGAGGGGTACAGGAGCTGTAACATGAGGGGGGGTTACCATGCCAGGGAAGCTAGGCTATCTGCAGGGTCCAGGGTACATTTCGTTCACTTGACCTAGTACCTCACACAGGGAGCTCGTGTCCCGAGAGTGCTGTGGGCATCACTCTCATACTCAGCTGCCTCTGGGTGGGTCCTGTGGGGAGAGAGCTAATGCTTTCCCTTGTCATTGTCTGCCTAAGAGCAATGTTCTCCAGGACTGGTGTGAACTAAGATCATACTTGCTCATTTGCTGCTCACTCACTCCCCTTCCCCTTCCCCTTCCTTTACTCAGAAGCCGAGCCCAAGCTGTGGAAGGCCAGGTTGATGATGTGGTAGGGAACCTTCGGCAGGGTACTGTGGCTCTGCAGGAAGCTCAGGACACTATGCAGGGCACTGGCCGCTCCCTTCGGCTCATCCAGGAAAGGGTTGCTGAGGTAAGACATTAGAGGTGATGAACCACTTAGGTACAAAGAAGGTGCTAGAATGTGAGCTGGTTAGACACCACCTAGTTAGATACACTTGCTGGGCTTTGAGCTTCAGATTTGTTTCACCTGACCAGGATGCAAAAGCAGGGATGGGCTCTGAGGTGCATTTGGGATGAAGTCAGTGGAGCTGGAAAAGGGGAAAACCTGAGTATCACTGGGCAAGGTAGCTTGGAGTCAAAGCATCGTGGTTAGGAAGACTCTCCTTTGTGAAGAGCAAGAGACAAGCTAGGAAAATGAGGTCCCATGATGTCTGCGAGGCCCAACACTAACCCCAATTCCTCTATCTTTCCCCGAAGGTCCAGCAGGTCCTGGTGCCAGCTGAAAGGCTGGTAAGGGGCATGAAGGAGCAGATGAGTGGATTTTGGGCACGGATGGAGAAGCTCCGCCACCAGGCCCAGCAGGAGCAGGCACAGGCAATGCGGGCCCAGAAGCTTGCAGAGGGTGCCAGCAAGCAGGCACTGAGTGCCCAGGAGGTACAAAGAGGGCAGAGTCATCCCAGGGATGGGGAACCAGAGCTGGACTCCTGAGCGGGAAGGTTACTGCACCTTCTTGAAAACCACTTCAAGAGCCAGAATGGTTCAGCATGGACCCCAATCACAGCCTGTGTCTGAATTCTACCCCTGCTCCTCTGGGTATTTGGGTGGGACATGAGAACCATCTTAGACACATTTACAAATGAGACAGTGGCTTGTCCCCAGCTCCAAGTTCATCTATAAAGTAGTCCTCTTGATATCCACTCTGGAGCTTGTATTCCAAGTCTCCACCATGGTCAGATGTCCATGGCTTGGACAGATACCCTGGCCTCCATGCTAGTTAGAATCAGGACAAAGAAGATCAAAGAGTCATTTTGGGGTATCAGGTGTACCACTTGCTTTACCCAGGGCAGGAACATGGACACTTGCAATCCTGGTCTAGTGACCAAGTTGTCAATGTACTTTGATATTAACCTGCCATTTTGTGCCTGGCAAGTATGGTGGGTTGTGGCACAATGAAAAGAAAAGACAAAATGTTAAGACATCCCTTGGGGCTCAGAGGTAGAGCATTACAGGCAAACCCAACCCTTGGGGGATACTAGGAGGCTGTGAGCTGATTTGGGTGATGCCAGTTAGCCACTGGCATTTTGGATTTGGGAATGACCTACCTTTCCAGGGCTTCAAGAGACTCAAGCAAAGGTATACAGAGCTGAAGGACCGTCTGGGGCAGAGTCCCATGCTGGGTGAGCAAGGCAGTCGAATCCTGAGCATCAAGACAGAGGCAGAGGAGTTGTTTGGGGAGACCATGGAGATGATGGACAAAATGGAAGGTGAGCATGATCCAGTGACATGGACTGCTGGGCACTCGCCATTCATGGCTTCTTTAAAATACTTTTTAAATTATATTTTACATGTGTGCAGTTGTGGGAGTCCATGTGTGCCAAAGCATATCTGTGGAGGTCAAAGGGCAGCTTGCAGAAGTTGCTTATCTCCTTCTGCTTCGTGGGTTCTGGAGATCAAATTCAGGTTGTCAGGCTTGGTGGTGGTCGCCTTTACCCACTAAGCCATCTCATTAGCCCATCCCATCTGTGTCTCCAAAAACTCATTTCATTGGAACCAAGCCAGTAGCACTAAGGAAATGCGACCATTAAGATTCCCTGAGCAGCTAGTACAGCTACAAGACTGCAGGAATGCAGCAAGGTGCAGGTCACATGGCCTGGCCCGGAGAAACTCAGTCCAGCTGGGGTCTTTGCTCCTGTGACCCTCAAAACACATGCTTTGCTATACAGTGACACATGGGTCAGTGACGAGGACACAGATCTCTAGGGCCTCAGAGGACAATCAATGCCAGAGAAAAATGTTCAGGAGGTAAGATCTAAGGAAGTAGGCTCAGGCCTAGGAGAGGCTAGAGGACATTGAAGGACCTCAGGAGGATGACCGTGAGAAGGAAGAGGAGCGTTCTGAGGATGGGACAGTCACCCTGAAGGAGAGGGACATAGGTGAGGAATCTGAAGGGGGCAGTAGCATGGCTCCTTGCTGCCCGGATGATGAGGGCAGACACTGACTCAGCAGTGAACCATCTAAGGCCATTGGAGGGTTTGGAATGTGAAGACAGCGATAATAGCCTTGAAAGGGGACATTCCTAGGAACCTGACAATCTATAGATGTGACGGTGGGACCTGTGTGTCCAGGAAATGCCATACACATTATTCCTCTGAATTTCAATAAAAATGGTTGGCAAAAATCTCATTTATAGCCAGGTGAACAGTATAGAAAAGATTAGTTTAGCGAGTTTATGGAGAATTGCTGAGAGGCGTGGCCACATACCCCAAAGGAGAGTTGGAGGTTGGTTCAGCACTTGTCCTGGCCCTGTCTAGCAATACTGTGTCCACAGATAATAATTTGTTAATCATATCTGAAGACGGCAGATGATACATCAGGAAACAGAATCACTGCCCAGATCTAAAATGGTGGGTGGGCTGGAAATGACATAAGAAGAAAATTACGTAAGAAGGCCACTGTTTGGGCCTCTATCACTAAACCACGGCTTCAGTGAAGCTCCTCTATGTGTGGCTTACGTCACCAGAAGTACTTTGTAACTGGTAAGTGGTGGCAAGCGCAAGCTGTTCCTCACCTGAAAGAGACTCAAGAGTTCTGAGTCACCGTGAGTTGTTCTAAGTCAGCAATGTCTTGCTCACTGCCGAAGACTGAACAAACATCGGGCATCTGAACCGACAGGAGGCACCAGCTCAAGGGTGACAGCGACTTAACCCCTGGTGTGGCCTGGTCGGCTCAGCACACAGCATGGGAGCAGGACTTTATTTACTTAGGATTCGCCTGCATGGGATCCTCTGGGACTGGGGTGCAGGGAGCAAGGAACAGAACAGTGGCTGTTTAACCTTATGGGTGTTTCCAGTGTCTATCAGCCTGCAATTCCATGTGGAGGTCCACTGGCTGCATATCAGCCCAGGGCCAATGCTGCTGCACTCTGCTGGGGGTGGTGAGGGCTACCCCATCTTCTGAAAGGATACCAACAGACCTGCATCCATAGGAGAGGAGTCACCAGGGTAGGCAGGGCAATGGGCGCTGTAGCAGCTGAGAACCGAGGTATTTGTCTTGGATGTACTGTCTCAAAGGAGCACAACAGACAGACTCCTATCCCCCAGGAGGTGGGCATGGGGCAGCTGTGTGGCTGTGTAGCACAAATTCTGATAGGTATTAATAATAAGAACCCAGAGTCAGATATTAGGGGGTGAAATCTGAGAGGTCAGAGAAGCAGAGCAGCCAGCCACTAGAAAGGCATTTTACCTCTACTGAATCCTCAGACCAAAAGGGCGATCCTGTCGTCAGATGCATCCTCAGACTGCAATGAGCTCCTATCTCCTTCCACCTATATTCCTCTCTCCGCCCAGCCATATCCCTTCCAATCTCCACCTCCCTAGTGCTGGGATTAAAGGCCCGAGACTCCCAAGTACTAGGATTAAAGGTGTGTGCCACCACCGCCTGGCCTCTAGTGGCTTAGCTCTGTACTCTGATCTTCAGGCAAGCTCTATTTGTTAAAACACACAAAGTATTACTACATAGGTAGAAGCAAGAAGTGGTCAGATTTGGGCTTTGTGAGAAGGTGACTTCTGACATAGCCAGTGCTGCTCCATGCTACCCTGTGAGGCAGACCACACTCCCTCCCTACCCCCAGCAAAGCCCAGGCTATCCCAGTACAGTAGCAGGGACTCCTGTGAGAAGCCAGGCTGCTTGGGTCACTCGAGAGAACTCCAGACTGTGTGTCTTACCTGGGGATGGTATGTGAATGCCCTGGGGATGGGGAGCAGAACATTTTCCTGGGATATTATAGGGAGAAAAAGCAATGAAAGACCCAAGTCGCCTGGCCAGCTTTTTCCAGCATCCATCTGAAGGCCATTGGTAGGACTGAGGTCTGCTTGCCCTACTTGGGTTGCTAATCTTGGGGGCAATACGGTCTTTCACCACCTTGGGATAACCGGGAGCCTGGATGGAGGAGAGGGTCAGACAAAGGGAAGAGGGAGAGAAGGCCTGGTCCTGCCAGGTTTTGAGTGGGATGGGGCTGGAGGAGAAGGTTGTAATTGAGAACTGTCTGCTTCAGTGGTTGACAGTGCTTAGGGGAGACTCTTGTCCTTGCTGCCTCCAGGTTGGGGGAGGGGAAGGACAGGCTGGGAGTCCTTCGGTGTCTCACCTTCTGATTCTTCCCCAATGGCTGTTCCATCTGCCTCAGACATGGAGTCAGAGCTGCTTCGCGGGAGTCAGGCCATCATGCTACGCTCCGCAGACCTGTCGGGGCTGGAGAAGCGTGTGGAGCAGATCCGCAGTTACATCAATGGGCGTGTGCTCTACTATGCCACCTGCAAGTGACCTGAAGCCCCAACTTCATACACATTCCCCTCTGCCTTAGAAGGGGAGTGTTTCCTAGCCCTAGGACACCTAGCCCTTTGATACCGTTGATGGCACCGTCTGTTCACCCTGGGTGTGCTGCTGCTAGGTATCTGACTGCCATTGAGCCGGTGCTTACACGACCATACTTAAAGGAGAGATGGTGTGTGTGTAGGGGGGTGCTATCACAGCTGAAGATACAGCTGGGCTGTACAGTGTGCCCCCCACACCTACTCCTGCCCTCCACTGTGGTAGAAATTGGGATCAACACAAAAACTACACAGAGTGATACAAATACAAAGCCCAATAAAAAAGAAAAAAATCTTTGAACAAGAGCCTGGAAACTCAAGAAGAAAATGATGTGAGTCTGTATTAACCTGTCACCTTTCCTGCCTCCTGTTGCAGTTCCTGTGAACTCAGTCCTGTGGCTTGCCCTGATTATCCAGTCTAGCTCAGTTGGCCTCTGGCCTCAGGCAGATTGAGCTCGTCTGTCTCGGGACTGGAGTACATCTGTTTCCACTACCTCAATGTCCTCTGCTCTACCCAGGCAGCGTAGGGAAGGGGAGACTCTAGGTGGCAGTCTCTGGCCTGCGATTGCCCAAGGATGGGGGTGGTACAGCAGACCTGGAGACTCTCAGCTTCCAGTCCTGAGAGCGAGGCTTTTGAAGTCAGTCATGTAGATTCAGACGCTCAAGCTGGTGGTATGTTTTCTCTTGGTTTTAATCACCAGCAGCCAGGGCACTGGGCAGCTTGTACCTGCCTTAGCTTTCACTGCACCCCGTGTCCCTTAAGGCTTGGCAGCTCTCTGGAACTCTTCAGCCACCAGGACACACAGTTTCTTATCCTTGGCTCCTGGAAACCCTTTTCAGCTTTGGCTTCCTTTCTGCTTTCGCTTTGCTGGTGTGACCACTTTTTGATGCCTCTGCCTCCCTTATGTCGGGCGGCTGCTGCCTCTCTTCCTGCTGCCATCTTCCTTGGTGCTCCCGCCATCTCTTCCTCGTGTTACCACCTCAGGCCACTCTAGGACGACAGGGGCTGTTTCCCTGTTAATGGGGTGAACAGTCTGTAAAGGATGCAGCATAATTGCACAGGCCTCCACATTTGCATGAAGGACTGGGTCTTGGTCAGTGTTCTATTGCTGAGAAGACAAGCTGTGAACAAGACAACTCTATTAAAGAAAAGCGTTTAATTGGGGTTTGCGTACACTTTCAGAGGTTTAGTCCATTATTGCCATGGTGGGTTGCATGGTGGCACACAAACAGACACGGTAGCTGAGAGTTCTACATCCAGATCCAAAGGCAGCAGGAAGAGAGAGAGAAACACTGGGCCTGGCTTGAGCTTTTGAAACCTCAAAGGGCACCCTCAGTGATTCATTTCCTCCAGTAAGGCCACACCTACTCCAACAAGGCCACACCTCCTAATCCTTTCAAATAGTGCCTCTTTCCAAGCACTCAAATATATCAGCCTATTGGGGCCATTCTTATTCAAACCATCACAGACTGTGTTTGTACTAATCACAGAGCCTTGTGCTGGGCCAAGGGCTCCTTCTCTGGCCTAGGTAGAAATGACTTAGGAAGCTCTCTGAGGCTTGTGATGATAGAATTTTGCTTTAAGTGGTTTAAAATAGCAGTGCCTGGAATGTTGCCTCCTGAAGCAGAGCTTCTGCAACAAGCAGCTGTGCTGTAGTGTGGCTTCCTCAAGACACTCTTGGAGGTTTAAAACAGCCAAGAGGCAATGAGGGCATCCACGCAGCTCTTAGGGAGAAGCTGCTCACCTGGAAATCCCCTGTTCAAGGTAACTGGGTGCCAAGGAAGGGGGTCTAACAACTATCAGCCAAGGAATCAAATCCCTCACCTGTTATCCTTCCCTCTCAACATTTATTATTTAAAGGAAAATAGATATGAAAAGGGCTGCTTATAGTAATGGTCTGTGCCTAACATAAACATTTGGTTAACAGGATTTAGTCTTCTGCACTTAGTCAAACATTCCCAGGGCAGAACTAGGTCATTTTACTTGTCCTAGAGTCAGGGCAAAGGCTAGAAACTGCTTTAAAAATGACTGTGTATGTTGATATGAAATGTCACAAACATCTGTGTGCTAGCCATGGTCCAGGCTCTAAGCTGGGCACTTTCTCTCCCTCCCACCCTTTCCTTCCCACCTCATTTCTTCTTTCCCTCCTTTTCCTTTGCTCTTACCATTTCCTCCCCTTTCTTTGAGATAAGGTCACACTGCAGGCAGCAAAGGCTGGCCTTGAACTCACAGTCCTCCTGCCCAGCCTCCCAAGTGCTGAGATTATAGGTGCAAGCCTTCAGGCCTGGCTTAGATTAATTTCTTGGTCATTATTGATCATTTAAGTTTGGGGGGCAGTGTGTCCGGCATGCCACATATACGGTTCATGACATAAGTGGCACTCCATCAGACAAGTGAGGGAAACAAGGCACAGTTACCAACTGTCTCCATGTGCACAGTCACCTGAGGTCTCAGTGTGCACAGTCATGTGTGGTCTCAGTGTGCACAGTCACCTGAGGTCTCAGTGTGCACAGTCATGTGTGGTCTTAGTGTGCACAGTCATCTGTGGTCTCAGTGTGTACAGTCGCCTGTGGTCTCAGTGTGCACATTCACCCATGGTCTCAGTGTGCATAGTCATCTGTGTGCACAGTCACCCGTGGCCTCAGTTCTCAGTGTGTACAGTCACCCGTGGTCTCAGTGTGTACAGTCGCCTGTGGTCTCAGTGTGCACAGTCACCTGTGGCCTCAGTGTGAAGGCAGAGCTAGCCTCATCTTCATGTTCTAAAGCAGTCATCAACAGAGCAGGAACCATGGCATCCATAGAACCTGATCCAGGGGGTTGAAATGAGTTGGGTGATTCATGTATCCAGGCACTTGGCTCCCAATATATGTTGGCCACACCAACTTCTAGCTGTCCAGGTAGGCCCCGCTGTCCATGTGCTACTTCTCACTTGGATGGAATGAGTGAAACCTCATAGAGAAAAATATGTACATTTTATTTCAGCACAACACAGAGCATAAAGCTTGAGGGTGTGACGGCAAGAAACACAGACAGAACGATGCACCTGACTTTCAGGGGAGAAGAGGAAGCCTGAGGCAGGAGACCTGGCAGACATGAAAACAGTTCCCCAAATTCTTCCTTAGTGGTGTGTGAGGTGTGTGGCTGGGAGAGAAGAGCTCACAGTCCATGGTCTTGGCTTTCTCTCCTCCACCGTGGAGGATGGGCACTGCCATGCTTCAGAGGCAGGGAGAAACTCTGAAGTGTTCTGGGTCTCTGCGCAGTGAGAAGCTAGTCCTGGAGGGAAGGCCTAGAGTGGTGAGTGCCCCCAGGCCTCTGGAAGCAGCCTGACATTCATGCGAAGAGGCAGGTACTATGGTAATGAGCCCCATCTGGCTGCACCGGCCAGAGGGGCAGGAGTGAGGATGCAGAGCAGGGAGTCATATGGCTTTGCTTGGAGGAAGTGGCACAGCCTGGCCAGCCCATAAGCTTTTCACAACAAACAACACACACCCAGATGAGCGCTATCTAGGGACACTGCACGGAGCCACTGTACGCAGGATGAGGGGACGTGGGATGGGAAGGCTGGGAGACCTGGAGGTTGGGATGCCACCGTCCTGCCCACGGCCTCAGGGAATGTCCATGCCTTGAGGCTCCTCTGTGACTTCTTCTGAGAGTCTGCCCCAGGCAGCATCAGGCTACTGTTTCAAACCAGACGCTGCTCCCACCAGCCTGGCTCCACTGCTCTCCATCCTCCTCCGGGCAGATGCCAGCTTAGAAAGGCAGGGGAGAGTCAGATGAGTCTCCTGAAAAAAGGGGAGCATTCTGGGTGAGGGGGAGCCCCTCCTTTAATCCTTCTAGACCTCAGTTTCCCTGTTCCCCAGCTTGGCCTGCCAGCCCCAGACCTTACCTGAAAACCTCATGGTCTCCTGGAATCACATGATGAGACACACCCCTGTTTGCCCAGCCCGGCAGTGGGAGTTGCCACCCGCTTTCACTGGTACCATAACCTCTGACTTGAAGTTCCTAGAAAGGAGACACAGTAGAGTCCTTGAATTATCTGAGGTAAGAAGAAAGACAGTTGGTGTTCTTCACAACCACGACATCTGCCTTGCCATCCTTTTCTGAAGTTCTGGCGGCACAGGCCCTACTGTGAAGACCTCCAGGGCTCCCTTCTTCCTTCCTGCCCCAAACAGGGAAGCGCTGGCAGCTCAGAGAATCTAGCACCAGCACTTCCCATTTGCACATCTGCCTTTTCCTTTGTTCAGTACTTGGGATTAAATGCACCGTGCATGTGAGACAAGTTCTCTACTATAGGGCCGAAGCGCAGCCTGTCTCGCTGCTAGATTGCAACAATACCTCTGTGATGCATTTTATAGATGAGCAAACTTCAAGCCAGAGGTGAGACCTAACTGGTGTCTCTGGCTGGTGGCAGAAGCTTCCCTTGCCTGGGCCCTGAGTTCCTTCCACCCTGTGACTGCTATTAGCGGGCCTGACTTTTGTGTTCACGTTCTTCAGCAAATTGTTCCTGCCCCTCCTGAAGGGGACGAGCAGGGTGAGGCTAACTGGCTGTGAGACTACGTACTGTTTTTTGTTGGTCTTTCTGAAGAGGGTGGGCTCGGAGCAGTAGGAGGACTTCCCCTTGTTCCCGATATTTAGACAGCTGGAGCAGCAGCCGCAGGGCCCAGTGGCTAGGGGGCCCTGTTGCATGGGCACTAGGCTACTGCTGATGCGCAGGGAGCCATTGACCAGGCAGTTGAGTGAGCGGCCACCAGGAGCTGAAGGCCGGGAGCTGTGCGGGCAGGGCAGTCGGGTCAGTGCAGGAAGGGGTGTGCTTGGGTCCAGGATGGGGGCCTCTGTGATGGTACTGTCATGGGAGCTTGGTCTGGAGACTTCAGGAGCTGGGGATACAGGTGGCCTGTTCTCCACCTCTGGGCGGACACTGGGGCCGTGCAGGTTCATGTGCAGTTTCCTCATGTGGTGCACCACTGCGGCCGCGTTGAAGGCTTGCTGAGGAGGCAGGGAGTGTCTGGTTCTGCTCTTGCAGCAGCTTCTGGGTTCCAGCTTTTCCCGGGGGCCTCTGGAAACCAACCTGCCCAAGACCCAGCTCACAGAGAGCACAGGGCACTGCTGTTGCCTGGGAGAGGGATGCCCTAAGAAACCCGTCCACCAACCCCAGGTGGTCCCGCCTCCCGAGGACCCAGAAAACAGCACGCTCAGCCTCTGAGCACAGCTCACCCTCCACTTGCTCTTGGCAAAGTTCTTCTGAATCTGGAGGCTGACAGATGGGTAGATGTCCCGGTGCAGGGCCGTGTTCCCGTCAATCCTGGCATGTAGGAGGGGACTTGACTACCAGGTGGCCCTGACACTCAAGTCAGAAGTTAGACAGGGCTCTGAGCATGCAGGACCAGGTTCAACTGGGTAGGATATCCCAGGAGAAGAGTGATTCCAGCAGGAAAGGGCTCCTATATCTCCCTGGGCAGGTCTTAGGGGGCTTATGCTTTGGCAAAACAAAAGACTTTGAGAACAGTGTTGTCAAACTGTGGTCTTGGGGGCTGTGTGCTCATCACCTGCCCTTTGCAAGTGAGGGCTCACAGCTGTGAGCACTGGCAGGTATTTTATGTGATCCTCAGCAGGGCTGAGTAGGTGCCATCGATAGCAAAACCTCAACTGTTCGTCACCTGTCCCTTTACATCACAGAGCGACCTGTCACTGCTCCTCTGGGCTCTTATCCTTTCTCAGAGGTAGGTCTGTGTGGTGATACCCTCTGCAAGACCACCTTAAGCAGGCCGTGCCTTGCTTTCTCTTTGGCTTCTTAGTCACCTGTCTCTAAGTGTTCCTCAGGCACATGCCATGTGCATGATATTGGTACAACCACCAGGGGATGGGAAATAAGTGAGAGAGATGGGGACATGGTTACCAGGAGCCTCTACTCTAGCTGTATGGTGTTTCGTGCCATGGGCTAGAAAAATTCAAGGAGAGCCAGGTAATTAAAAGGAAAAATCGAAGGTCTGTGTGGACTGAGAAGTCGGGGCTTTGGTGCAGGGATCTGGATCCCACAGGAGGCATGGAAGTCAAGTGTTGGGAGCTGTGAACCCGCAGATCCTGAATTTCTAGTAAACAACTTGTTTTCTTCTGCTCTGAGACAGCCTGCAGCTGCTCTGAGCACGAGA
>LOJH01001486.1:17101-27910 GCA_001685095.1 Ellobius talpinus
GTGTGTGTGTGTGTGTGTGTGTGTGTGTGTGTGTGTGTGTGTATCTGTGTATGTACATAGGGAGCTTGTGTGTATACATGAGTGTGTGTGCATAAATGAGCATGTGTGTACATAAGTGAGCTTGTGTGTCTGTGTGTTTATCTGTGTGTGTATGTACATAGAGAGTTTGTGTGTACATGAGTGAGCATGTGTGTGTACATAAGGAGTATGTGTGTACCTAAGTGAGCTTGTGTGTGTACATGAGTGAGTGTGTGTGTGTACATAAGTGAGCATGTATGTGTACATAAGTGAATGTGTATGTCTGTACATAAGTGAGCTTGTGTGTATGTGTATGTATCTGTGTGTGTATGTACATAGTGAGTTTGTGGGTGTTCATGAGTGAGCGTGTGTTTGTACATAAGTGAGCTTGTTTGTGTACATGAGTGAACATGTGTGTGTACATAAGTGATTGTGTGTATGCATAAGTAGGAGTATGTGTGTACCTAAGTGAGCTTGTGTGTCTGCGTTTACACATGCATACACAGATGCCTGAGGAAGAAGAGGTGAGCAGGCCCTGAGACCAACACGGACGGCAGCTTTTACTCACAGTATGTACGTGATGACACCGATGGACCAGCAGTCCACAGCCTTACTGTAGGGCTTCTGGGCCAGCACTTCTGGAGCTGTAGGAAATCAATGGTAGGTTCAGGGCTAGGGTCAAGAGAGGAGGCCAGAGACAGGAGTAGAGAACAGGAAAAGGGATGGGAGTGGGGGATGGGAGAGTGAGGTAGGGAGCATCTGTGAGACTGAAAACTCCCCAAAGGCAGGGACTGTATCTCCCCACGCAGACTCTTTCTGAGAGGAGAGACCTGTTGCTCCGTCAATCCAGGAGTCTCCATAAGCTGTGTACGACTCCTCCATCAGCCTGGAGGTCTCCAACCTTGTCGCTCCCATGAGACTAAGAACTCTCTGAGAGGGTCTGTCTCTGCTCACATGGGTGACCCTCTGAGAGGGTCTGTCTCTGCTCACATGGGTGACCCTCTGAGAGCAACACCTGTCTCTGCTCACATGGGAGATCTTCGGGATAAGGGTCACCTGGGGGGACCCTCGGGATAAGGACCAGTCTCTGTCTTTGGAGCAGGGATCTGCAGGGTGGTGTGGTCTCTCCTCCACTGCAACAGGAGCCCTGTAAAGCAGAGGCTCTATATTCTGGTCACCTCAGGAAGCTCCCAGAAAGTGGCAGAAACTTGCTCACCTATCTCTGGGCACCTGCCAAGGGCAGAAACTTGAGGGCTCAGTAAGGCCATTGGCCATGCCTCCCTCGGATTGGGAAAGCCAGGCAGATAGAGCTGCTTTCTGAGGGCACCCCAGTATCCATAGACTCCCACACCTTTAGGTGAGTGACTAACTCCCTATGGGGGCAAGCAAGTTCTTTCTGGGAGTCTGGGCTCCAACTTTCCCAAGTCCATTGGGCGGTTGCTGCCTAAATAGAGAATAGTCTTTTTCCTCCTCTTCCTCTCAGGTCCAAGGACTGCGATCATCAAGTGCCTGGTTGGTTCTTCTCTTTTCAGGAGTTCTGGGGGCTGGAAGGGCACAATGCCCAGATCCTGCCTCTCCTGTGTGCTTCCTAGAGTTACATGAGGTGCCCATACCCCTTGGGTCCAAACTATATGATGCGGATACAGACTCCTAGCAGTTGGGTCTTCTAGTGTAGGGGAAGAGGGGGTGAGTGCTTCACCCCTTAGCTCTCTCCCAATCTCAGGTTGTGATGGTGGCATTGTGTGCCCAGAGGTACTATTAGAAGGGCTCAGGGCAGATTCTGCAGAGAGCAGGATTAGAGAGGCAAATGGACTAGCCAAGGGCTCAGTAGACAGTCCCCGGGGATGAACCTGTACACACGTAGTCAGTTTTCTCTGTGAGTTATAGCATAGTTGTGCTGGTCAATTTAGCACAAGCTAGAATTATTAGGAAGACGGAACATTAGTTGAGGAGTGGCCTCCAGCAGATAGATTGGCCTGTGGGTGGGGTGTGTGGAGCATTCCATTGATTTAGGGTTGATGTGAGATGGAGCCCAATCCATTATGGTTGGTGCCTCCCCTGGGCAAGTGGTCCCGGGTGGTATAAGAAAGCAGGCTGAGCAAGCCAGTCAGAAGCACTCTTCTGTGGGCTCTGCTTCAGTTTCTGCCTCCAGATTCCTGCCTTGAGCATCTGCCCTGACTTCTCTGGATGGACCGTGTCAGGATGTGTAAGCCAAATGAAACACTTCCTGTCTTAGGTTTGTTTCTGTCAGTGTTTTAGCATAGCTACAGAGAAGGATAGAAATTGGTACCAGAAAAAGTGGGGGTATTAACTATGACAGAACTGATCGTGGGATAGATTGTGGAGGGCTTCAGGGCATTGGACTAGAAAAGACCATCGAGTGCCCAGAGATTAATTAGCTATTATGGGACCTTAAAAGATGGTACTGTCAAGAGGTATACAAACAATGGAGGCCTGACTTGTGAAATTTCAGGCAAGTAAATACTACCAGGGCTGTGTGTGAGATATTTTGAATTAAGAATCCATGGCATATGGTCAACTGGAGCTGAAAAATTAGCTGAGATTAGCAAAAGACCAGCATTATTGAGCTTAAATTTCCTGGGAATTGTTTCTTCAGGGTCAGCACATGATGTCTGGGACATCGGACTGCACATCAAGCTGGTGGCAGAACTTGGCAAATAATGTAGAAGAGCCTGCCATGCGTTACCAGTTTTGAAAGCATGAATGGATCATGGAGAGCAGCTCAGGATTGGCACTGTGTGTCAGGATTGGAGGCCAGGAGAGGCTGAAGGTGCAGCTTCATTGCAGTAGAGACCTCAGGATAATACATAATGCCAGGAGTGTACGACGGCCACCAAGGATGGTAACAGGCATGGTGTACAGTTGGCTTGAGTCTACAGGCCGAACTATTTGTGATGTGCATAGCAGAGCCAGAGAAATGAGCTGTCCAAGCCCATCGGAGCTAAGAAAGCAATGAATCCCAAATGTCATCACTGATCGATTTACTTTGTTAGATTTTGGTTTTGCTTTGATTCGATTGAAATTGTATTCTGATTCTCTCTTGGAGTAAGAAAGTATTCAACTTGTTTTGTATTTTACAGGAAGCTCAGTTAAGAGACTGGAAAAATTTTTAAAAAGATGTTGAACTTTTAAAGTGTTGGAAAATTTAAAGGCTGTGTTCAGTGTGTTCTTAACATGTTATCTTGGGAACAAAACAAGAAAGTAAAGGTTACGGTTTCACAGTCCAGTAGCTGTGTTTTAAACTGACATGGTATCAATGGTGCTGCTGAGTTTATGTCAACTTGACACAAGCTAGAGCTATCTGGGAAGAAGGAACCTCAGTTAAGGAATTGTTGCTATCAGATTGGCCTGCGAGCAAGTCTATGGTATATTTTTCATACTTAATGACTGATGTGGGAGGACCCAGCCCTCTGTGGGTGGTGTCATCTCTGATCTGGGTTGTATAGGAAAGGGAGGTGAGCAAGCCACGGGGAGCAAGCCAGTAAGCAGCCTTCCTCCATGGCCTCTGCTTCACTTCCTGTTTCCTGTTTCCTTCCTGAGTTCCTGCTTTGACTTTACCTACACGCTATAAGATATAAGATGAAATAACCCCTGTCATCTTCTGGTCATGATGTTTATCACACACAGCAACGAAAAGCAAGCTAGAACACTCGTGGTTGAACAAACACATGGCCAGCTTCTGCAAATCCTGGACTCACCCACGTAGCCTGGGGTCCCACAGGCTGTGGACATGACTCCATTCTGCTCCATCTTAGATAGACCGAAGTCAGTGATCATGATCTTGGAGTTCTCCTCAGGGGTGAGGTACAGCAGGTTCTCGGGCTACAGAAGGAGAAGATACACAGAATATAAAGGAACCACCTGTATGGTGTTCCAGTCCTTCTTGATATGGGATTTCCTGGAACGCTAAGCCCTGGGCTCCCAGTTCAGAGGCCACAACCCCTTTGCCTATTCTTTTCCACCTTCCTCCTATCTGTACCTTTTCTCAGCATCCAAGAACTCTGTATCTTGCTTATGGTCCTGGCTTTGCTCACCTCTCCCCACTCCCAACTACTCTAAACTGCATTTTGTAGGACAGAACCCTTGGCTAATTGTCTCTTATCTCCCAAAGCCTACTGTGGTGCCTGCTATGGTTTAGACCCTTAGGGAGTGTTTATTATGCTTGAATTTGACTGGCTGTGAGGTATTTTGACATCTTAATTGGGGGAGAGCATTCAAAAGCTCTTAAGAAGGCTAAGGTGTAGCTGAACAATGATCATCTATGATCAGCATAAGGAATCTTAGAGCAGAAGCAGCCTTTTGAGTCCAACCAAGCCAGCATTCCCTGAGAGTTCTACTTCCCAGTCTGATGCAGCACCATGAAGTTCACTTGGCTTTCCTGACGTGCATTTCCCACCCAGCACTCCTGCCCCATCACCTTGAGGTCTCTGTGGACGATGCCATTTTCATGGAGGTATTTCACTGCTGACAAGACCTGCTGGATGACAAGGCTGGCATCTTTCTCTGTGTAGACACCACGCTCCAGGATCCGGTCAAAAAGCTCGCCTCCAGAAACACTGTAGATACAAGAATCTGATTCTGTATCAGGTCAAACGGCAAGCACCTCTTTGTAGCCATGGGCTGTAAGCAGGGCAGACACCCTGACTTGGGACGTGAGGGTGCAGGAAGGCACTCTTCTGCCTCAGAATATTCCCTCTGGGTGTTTAGGATGATTGCTAGGGACCATTTCTTTGGTTTAAGCATTGGCTGATCTCTTTCTGGAAGCTTCTACTATAATTCAAATGGCCTTGGTTAAAGAGCCTAGAAAAGCTAGGAATTCCTTCCTATGAATACTGACTGTCCTTGGTTTCCTGGGACACAAGAAACCATTATAACACAGAGAGGTGATTCAAAATTGGACAAAGTATGAAAATGAGATTAATTACGAATGCCTTTGTAACAGAACTTTCTTCCCCTTTAAGGAAACTGGGCAACCTATGGCTGTAGTTTCAGATGTGGACAAAGGAGTATTTTGAAACTTGAATGGTATGGGGAATGAAGACTTTGGAGCTTAAAAATCAAGCCTGACCCTCCATTATCTTTGATATCATCTATACTATGTTTCTAGAAGTTTCTGGCCATTACTTGAATGTGAGTGCTAGAGAACTTGCTGCCTCTACTGAAAGACTGTGTTTTCCTTGAGTATATTCTTAATATTTCTAGATATCATGTTGAAACCTGACCTTTTGTAGTTCTAACAGCTCCACCCCTGCTACCCCACAAATCAGGTGCAACTCTTACTTCCATGTGGTGGTGACAGACACAGAGACCATTCTACAGTTGCACAGAATGTTCAGAAGGACATACCAAGTAGCCTGCATGGAATTTAAGCAGATCTCTCCTGAGAGATTTATTCTTTATACTGAACTGAAATCATCTACCTAAGGTTTCTGCTCCTTACAATCGCGTTATGCTAGAGTGATGTTGATATGTTTACAATCGAGTCCATAGACATAGACTCATTAAGGTGGTGCCAGAGAAGGGTTCTGGTGGCTTACATTATGACTGGCATTTGCCTCTTCATTGGCCGAGTGGTTGGGAAGTCCAAGAAGATTTGTGGATAGCAAAGAGCATGCACAGCTATTGTCTGCTCCTAGGAAATATCCCAACTGCAAGCCTGTGCTGGTACGAACCAGCTCGATCAGCCCAGGGCAGCCCTTCAGCCCAGCACCAGAAGCACACTGACCCAGAAGGACAGCAGTTCAGAGCCCTTGGAGCTTTCTTAACTTTTTCTGGCAGCCATTCTCCCCTGACCCTCCTCCCCAAGGCCTCTTTAGGGACGAGGGTCACCTTCACTTACAGCTGCATGACCAGGTAGTAGTGGGTGGTGCTCTCGTAGATGTCCTCCAGGGTCACGATGTTTTCGTGCTTGATCCTGGAAAAGATTAGACTCCTGTGATGGGGCAGTGGTTCAGGTGGTCCAGACAACGACAGCAGACTTATACGCGAGTTTCTATCAGATGGTTTGGATGGGAATGTGTAAGAGGGACTGGGTCTGAGAAGCCTTCCGGATGAGGCCAGCACAAAGCAGCTGCGGATGAAAGACCTCTCTGTCTGTGGGCAGCACCATCCCAGGGGACTGGGGGTCCAGGCTGACTGAAACAGAGGAAGTGAGCTGAGCACCAGCAATCCTCTCTCGACTTCCTGCCTATGGGTGTGATGCACACGGCCACCTGGTGTTCCTGCCTCTTCTTTTCCATAATGGACTAGATCCTTCAAACTGTGAGTCAAAACAAACCCTTCCTTCTTTACATTTTAAATTGAAAAGTACATTTCTGTCATTTAATTGTACCAGGATTAAAGGAGGAACATGCAGGTGGCTCAGTGATTAAGATGCTTGATGCAGAAGTCTGCTGATGTGAGTCCAACCCCAGGGACCAATGTGAGATTCCTCAGACTTCCACTGCCCGCCACGGTATGTGTGCCCACACATCATGTACACATGCACAAATAATAGCAATAATAATAATAAATAATAATTAAAATACATTGTAAAAATTTAAAAAATATTTTTTAGAAATGAAATGCATAAATAGTACATATCTTTCGATATAGCCAGTGGTAGATATTTAACTCAAGGTATCTTTACACCCCAGAGCTGGTACTATAGTCCCTAGAAGGACTCCACTGCCTTTATAGGCTGGCAATGCTCATATTAACTTCCTTATGATTCATGCATTGTGTACTGAATATCAAGGCTGTTATACAGTGCAGGAAGAGAGATCACCAGAGTGAGCCTCCCCCCACCCTCCAGCCCAGGCTTTCCCGTGCAGAGAGATATGTGGACGTTTCCAGTACATATGTTCCAATGGATTTCTTCTTACTTCCTTGAAGTTTATGCTTTTTATTCTTTACTCCAAGCAATAGTTTCACTTTCTACTTGTTGGGCACTTAACTTAGTTTCAGGGTCATTTTGAATGCTCTGCTCTTTGGCTCTCTTGTTGGTTAAGCCCTCTCTCCTCACAATCCTGCCACTCATGCCTTCCACCCTGTGTAAACTGATGTGAAGGGTTTTATAACAGGTCTCCCATCCTCAGGGCTGGTTTCCTTACCCCACCTTCCTGCACGTCTAAGAGGGATGATTATTCATCTGATTCTGTTTCCTTGCTTGCAATCCATCAGTCCTCTTTGTTCTTATGATAAAGCCAGCATCCTTGATCCTCTGCAAAACCTTGTTTCTGGTCCACACTCCATTCACACTGCCTGTCCTTGATGCTACCCACGCAAAACTGTGGGGGTTCTAGTCCATCCTCTGTCCTCACACTTCCATGATTCTGCACAAATTCTTGCAAAGCTCCTGACTTTCCTTTCTGTACTGCCTCCTTGTCCACAAAATTCCACTTGCTCATCAAAGTCCTTCTTCTTCGAAAACGTACTGAATCATTTACATTCATGGGGCATGTGGGCCAACAAAAAAATGAACCCATCACCTCGGTACCATACTCTCTGCTGGATTACAGCCAGTCAGGTGGGAGACAAGGTAATTATGGGTGCTTCTCCCCAGCTGGGCAATGTGAGCTCCTGGGCAATATCTGTCTCATCCAATGGTTCTGATCGTGTGTCAGTGCACCTGCCATGGCTTTCAGCGTGCCACAGGCGTCCCACAGGCTCACTGTAAGAGTCTCACTGTCACCGTGTTCAGTGTGCCACAGGCATTCCACAGGCTCACAGTAAGAGCCTCACGGCGAACACCAGGCTGGCGATACGTCAGTGCATCCTCAGGCAGTTTCCAGGACGCCAGTGGGTTCTCTCTGGATCAAACCAAGGCTAATTCTCAAGTCCCCCGCTGCCTCTGCAGTTATCGATTCTTCCCACTGTCAGTCATCAAGCAGGCTGTCAGTTCTCTGAGCTACTCACTCTCTGGCCTACATGTATGAGCGAGTGAGTCCACCAGTCAATTTGCTGGGCAAACAATTCCTCTGGCCCAGCTGCCTGTCTAACCTGACAACGATTCAGAAGGCACGAGGCCCATAGGTGTGGCAACCCCGAGGGAAGGGCAGTCAGAATCCCACAGCTGCACCTGCCTCCCTGTCCCCGCTGCCGGCCCTGGCAACTACTCACCTTTTCAACACAGCAATCTCGTTCTCTAGGCTACTGTCCCGGAAGGCCGGTGACTTCTTGATGCACTTCAGGGCAAAAAGTTTCCCGGTCACTCTCTGCTTCACCAGGAACACCTCTGAGAAGGCTCCTCTGTGGGGAAGAGGCCAAGACAGAGAATGTGGCTCTGGCTGACAGAGAGCGTGCCCGAAGCCAAGGGAAAGAACAAAGAGGAACATGTGGGTGACAAGTTTCCTTTGTCACCATGAACTCAGAAGAGCAGCATGCCCGTGACCTATCGTCCGACATGCCAGTGTGCTCTTTGCTTTGTAGATGGCATGGGATCGATGAGGGGACTAGGTGGCTGCTTTTCCCTGTGTCCTCCTCACAGACTGCTTCAGCTGTGGACATTTCTCCCTATGACAAACCCCATTGAGGCTTGGCAGAGCTGATTCACTTCCCATTAAGATGGTGCAGTGTGGCCAGTGGTGGTCGTGGGAGGCCAGACTCACATTCAGTGAGAGAAGAAAGACTCGTGGATAAGTTTAATTGGTCTTTATTTATGAATTATTTAATTTAACTTTATGGGGTCTTACTACCTTAAGACAGCTCTCAAACTCCTGGGATCATGTGATCCTCTTGCCTCTGCTTCCCCAATAGCTGGGTCTAGGGGTGCGTTTTATCAATGCACTGCTGGTTATCACCCCAGTTCTGTCCTCAGAAGACAAGGAGGGTGACTACCCACTCCTTCCTTCTAGGAGTCTCTACAGATGCTGGGGCACGATGGTTGGAACCCAGTAGGATTTGACAGGCTTCAGGGGTGAAGGGCCCCTGAGATCAGCCATCAGAACCTCAGGTAACAGCTAGGGTCGGAAGCTGGGGATTGATGGCTCATGTTAGAATCTTAGCTTTTGAGGTGCGTGCTGTGCCAATCACAGCTCTGCTGTCCTCCTGCTGGGGAATGAGGGCAGGAGAAACCTGGACGTGTCGAGGACAGACCCATTTCTTCTGCTGTCTTTGACTTTCTGATGGCTGAATCTGCAGGCATGGGGCTGGGGACACAGGGATGACTAGCAGTGACACGCTAACAGTTGGATCTATGTTGAAGAGTTTATTTGAGTCAATTCCATCTTTTCCTTCTGTCTAAACTCCCTTGAAAGCCAGATCCATAGCTCTGAAATGGCTCCTGAGTCCCTCTAGGTTTGCACAGTGCTGCGGGGGGGGGGCTCTCTGATCACCAGGAGGAAGGATATATCTGCCGCTGTGATGTCTCCTAGGAGACACATCAGCTCTCATCAAGCTGGGCTTCTTGCTCTCCACTTCTTGAGTTTATGGCTGGCTAGCAAATCATTTTGATTCACGTGTGAGCCTTGTCTCTCTTCCGCCAGCCGCCACTTTCCAGCCACCCCCTCCCATGTTGTCAGGGTCCTTGAAGGAAGGTCAGAGTTCTGACAAGCAGCACTGCTTCTGTGTCCCCCTGTGCATGCACAGTCAGGTACCTCCCTGTTTAGGGACAGCCTGAGTCTCTTCCCAGTGGTGCCTGGTGCCTGTCTGTCTACAGAAAGAATGGGCATCTCTCACTGTCTGAGGTCTTGGTCTCCTGGCCAGGGCAGGGTGAAGCGACGCTTAGCCAGCACTGGCTAGAAAGCTTGCTGGAGGGGGCAGCCTGTGGACTCCTCGCTTGCCTAGGCCCAATTATCCCTGTCTCATTAGCTGACCAGCTGGGGTTCTGAAGAGGCGAACACTGGTGGCTGGAGCTGCTGGCTGGCCTACATCAAATCCTATGACCTCCCGGGGACAGGCAGGATTGAGTGGTGAGTCTCCTCCAGACAAGCAGCCTTATATGGAGTCAGCCAGCCATATGATTGCTGTCCAGGGGGCCGGCCCAGACACTGTGAGCTCCAGCATTTGTAAAGCACTGGAATAAGGAGAAGAGGAGGGACAAAGGGGAAGTGATGGGGTGAGGAACCCACCTGCTCTCTGGGAGTATGTTAGGAGCCTCTGGGGTGGCTCAGGAGAGAGAATCCGGGGAGGGGTTGATGTCTCCTGAGGGCTCCGGGTCATTAAAGTAATAGGTACCTCTTCTGCCACTAACCCTGGTGCTATAACCTTCTGTTCAAGTCTCTCAGCGCAAACTGGGAGCGAATTCCAGGGTCTAACCTCCCCCAGCAGGCAGCCCAGCCCCAGGACTTACGATCCCAGCACTTCCATGAATATGAAGGTTTTCCTGATATTGGTGGTCTGTTTCTTCCAGGAACCACAGTCGTTGTCCTCCTCCTCGTCCTTTCGCCCCATCCCCTCCAGAGTTGAAGCTGCTTGGGAAGCTTCGTGGGAGGCAGAAAAGCAAGACAAGGTCTGGTCAAAGCGGTTTCTCAAATAAGACAGAACAGGTTGCAAGAGAATCTAAAACACCCAGATTGTGATGTAATGGTCAGAAAGAAAGACTGGGAGCAGAACCTGGGAAAACAGCAAAAATAAGAGCATTCTAAAATGCTTTCTAAAACCGCTAGCACAACTCCAGTGAATGGCGGCTCTGTTTCTGCTCGCTAGACGCAGTAGGATGTAGACTGAGGGTAGAGACCCGAGGTCAATCTGCACGTTAGTGAGGTGCACATTGTTAGTGAAGGTGCACATTGTTAGTGAAGGTGCACAGCGTTAGTGAAGGTGCACAGCGTTAGTGAAGGTGCACAGCGT
>LOJH01001487.1:0-19270 GCA_001685095.1 Ellobius talpinus
GATAGATAGATAGATAGATAGATAGATAGATAGATAAAGAAATAGAGAGAAATGAAATAAGATGCTTTCATGTGGCCTGTGAAGGGGACCCTCATTCTGAAGACAATGATGCTCTTTAGCCAGCTGGATACTTGCTTCCTACTTAAGAGATGGAGACAGTGCTACACCTTTCCCTGGGTGATTGCATCATGGAATAAAAGAACATTGAAACAGTCGGGGCTGTTCAAGGTACCACCAAATTGCTGGCTGACCTACAGTCACAGTGATACAGTCAAATGTGTGTCACCTGGTGACGAGTACTTTTATGGCGAATCGTTCAGTGCAGCAAAGCACTCTGGCCCTTATCTGTGCCAATTCATTATATAACAAAGCCGCATAAGTGCAACAGGGTTCTCCCCCCATGGCATCCAGTCTCACATCTCCCTGCAAGCTTGCAACAGCCAAGCCTGAGTCATAAGAGCCACTGTGAGCCCCTGGCTGGGTGACCTTCAGAGTGGATGGCAGCTCAGTGTGACCAGACCCAGATCTACTCTGCGGATGGTGATTAAGGAATGTGCCACTGTTTTTTTGCAGATGCCCCAGAGGTCTCTATTCCTCCTGGGTGTGGGCCCTGTTGGATCTGTGACTCCCTGAAGGAGCACTACTCTCTTCACTTCCATAATGAACAGTGCAAGCAACAGAGCCAATGTGCCTGACTCTTCAGCCTGGCTGGCACCCAAAGCCTAGACATTCCTTGTAGGTGAAGAGCCTAACAACTTTAAGGAGATGGGAGGAGGGGAGAGGAAGGAGAGACCGGCTTCTACTGAGGATAATCAGGCACCAGCTACAGTGGGAGTTAGGCAAATGCACTGGGACACCCTAGGGCCAAGTCACTCCTCAGTGCCCAGGGTCAGGAGGGCTGCGAAGCTGCTGCTACTAAAGGAATAAGTAGGGGGAGGAGGTCTGGGGCCAACCTGTTCGCCTTGCTTGATTTTCCTTTGTCCTGTCTCCTTCCCTCTCCAGTGTCCTCTGTAATCTCTCCCATCTCCATTCTTCTAAGCCCAAGTTGGTCCTTTAGACCTGCCCCTCCCCATGCAGTAAAATATGGTGCACAGGTAAAATACACAACAGATTTTTAGGATAGAAGATAGTATAAACAAACTATCCCATTAAAGTGCTGATTACACACTGGAATGACACTATCTCAGGTCCTTTGGATATATAAGATTATTAGAATGTCACTGCTTTCTTTACCCCTTTGTGTGGCATCTACAAAGTCTAAAATGTACCATGTGTGGCATTATATTTTATCTCTATTGGATGGTACTTTCATAATCCTTCGGTTTGGCATGCCTCCTTCTTTTCACCCATCTGTTCAAATCTACTTTTTTTTTCCCCAAGGTGGGGCCTCTTTATGTAGTCAAGGCTGGTGTTGAACTCTTGATCCTCCTTACATCAGCCCCCCAAAGGGCCGGAAACGTAAGTATCCTGCGACTTTTTCTTCAAGGTCCAGCTTAGGTAGTTTTAGCTATGTTTAGAGGAGGGAATGACCAGGCTGAGAGAAGAATTGAATGCTTTATGCCCTGGTAGCTCCTGCCTCCATGCTTTCCTGGCTTAACCCATATGATCCTTGATTTATAAAATGAGGAGAAAGGCTGCAGACAGAGGAGATACTCATTACCTGATTCAGGAAGTGTCTTCTTAGCTTCCTGCCTAGAGCAAGCCCAAAGCATGGGTATTTCAGGGAGCTCTGTGTCTTGCTCCCCACCTGTCGGCATCCCTGTAAATGCCTATGACACCTGGAAGGATGTCAAAGCGTAGAGCTGGAGAATGCTTTGGTTCTCAATAAAGCAATCATCAATACCCACGGTTTGTAGTGTTTCTAATCCAAAGCTGGGTCAGCTTCTGTGCCACCTCCCAGAGCATGTAATTCCTGGATAGTTCACTGTTAGAATGAAAATTGGAGGCTTCTCCAAATAGCTCACACAAACAATGATGGGGCCTATGGCCACCTGCACAGCACCTCCTCTTTAGCAAAGGAGAATGTGAAGTCTGGATTTAGGCAAAAGGTTATTTGGAGGTGATAGCATGTTTTGCAAAAGTATCCAGACTAAGGAAATGGCAGCCAAAGAGGCCAACCACCGACTGCCTGCAGTATTCTCAGAGGAAGAAGAGGCACAGACCTATGCCCTATAGTCATAGCCCTTTGGTTTGGGATACCTCCTCTTTTTCCATCCATTTGTTCAAATCTAATATAAGTATGGGTACCCAAAAGCCCTCAGAGGGTGTTGAATCCCCTGGAGCTGGAGTCACAGGTGACTGTGAGCCACTGGACACGGGTAGTAGGAACCAAACCTCAGTTCTCATCAAGTGCACTTAACTACTTAGCCAGCTCTCCCATCCCTGGCCTTGGCCTCCTGATGCTCCCGTCTCAGCCTCTCAATGGCAGGGAAAGCAAGCATCCTATGACTTGCTCTTCATGGACCAGCTTATACCCTGTTTCCCTCCTAAGCCCTCCCCTAATTATTCTGGATTTCCCAGCCTTACTATTAGCAGCTACATGACTCAGAGCTACACACACCATATCTTTATGCCCCTCCATCCTGAGCAATTAAGTCCATTTGTGTATTTTCCTTTGGATGCAAAGGAAAAGACCATTTGTTCTCATTAGTTACTCATCACCAATAGAAATGCTTCATCCACTCTTACCTTTGGGGGAAAAATCAGTCTAATGTGAAAAACATTTTTATTATAATTTCTTATATTTTCAGTGTATGTATTCATTACAATCATCGGTACAATAAATATAGAAGTGCTAAACAAGCCATCATCACAATGGCCTATGGGATGAGAGGCACAGGGACCCAGGGATACTATATCACCCCTGGTACTTTGTCAGGGCCAATCAGGAGGCCTTCAAAGAGTATCAAGAGGAAGAGGAATAGAAATATGATTAAGACAGTCAGTGCAGCAAATTCTAGAATGTCTGTTAAAGCCATGGACACTAAAAAAGAACAGTGAGACTTGAATTCTCAAGTTAGAGGCAGAGGAAAGACTGCAGAAACCAGTGCCCCCCACGTCCCCAGAGCATGCCCCACCCCCATGCCTTGTGTTGGTCTTCACCTGCCATGTGCCCAGCCCTGTGCCCACCCAGGCTCTCCTAGGCACCCACCTTACACCTTACACGACCGAGATAAGGAGTGTAAGGCACACTGTGCACACACCACAGCACTGGTTCCTCAGTGGTGGCCCCGTGTCCACAGAATGATGGGGAATATGAAGAAAGCTGCATCTTCAAGAGCTAAAGGTTGACGGCGCTGATTCTCGGAGCACTCTTTCTGCCCCCTTGGCTTCGTTTCATCTCATCCATGAGGACTAAATGAGGACTGAATGTCTGGGCGATGCTGAATGGGAAGAGGGGAGGAGAAATGCCACTGTTGTCACCTCCTCACACATTTCCTTTCATGGCCAGTCTTCATGCCAGGTACGACGAGCTCGCTGCGTTCTCACACAAGTTGTTGGGGTATAGTTCTTTGAGACAGTCTTGCTGTCCTGTAGTGCTTTATGCTAGTTTCCGGCTGACAATTCTGGCACACTAAATTGTGTTGCTCTTCTTGAGGGTTGTCCTTACTGTGGTGATACCATCAGGCACGTCGGTTGCAAGGTTAGGGAGGTACCCAGACTCCAAGGCTGTCGGAGATCTTGTGTGTATGCACAGACACTGCACACACAGCCAAGCCCCCGTTGGGTCACCTGTAACCTTGCCCAGGGAATTATGTTACAAAGACGCAGGGCTTGCCACCAAGAAAAGTTGTAATTGTAGAAAAAGATTTTTATCAAGTCAGAGGAAGGTGTAGAAGGAGAAAGATGTAAAAACAAAACAAAATAAACAAAAACCCTTGTACTTCAAGAGGACATTCCATGCTGTCAAAATGAGACGAAATGGGAGAACTTCCTGTGAACGGCAGGGCTCTAGCAATTAGGGGCTGGAGGCTAAGGCTACTGTTGGGCCACAGAGCCAACTGCGATCCACAGGTTTCTCACCTTTGTGGGAAGAACATGAGTAAGGAATTAACTATTCTCAGACACTGTGTGACTGAGGGGGAAGAACAGGGAGAATCTTGAGAGCATTCTGTTGGTCTTAGTACCTAAATACCAGGACCTGGTTTGGCTCTGTGCAGATAGCTTCCTGCTTTGATAGTATGAAAATACACTTTGACCAAACATCATTTAGACTTCCCCCCAGCCAGGGGAGTAGACAGTCCTGACACCGAGTTGATAGCAGGGATATCAGACAAGGTAGAAGTGACATTAGGGCAAAGAGACAAAGTTGCACAGCTGTCTTGCTTGTTTCCCACGGGTTCAAAGCAGAGTAGATTATTCTATGAATCACATCTACTCCAGGAGACAGAAAGCAACTCGCTTTCCAGCAATGGAATGGAGTACAAAGCAAACTGCCCTCCTGAGGCTAAGCAGACAGTAGCTTAGACTCAATTTGTCTTATGCTGTATCTTGACTCCAGTTCTGACTCTAAAGCAAGACTCCTGGACAATGTACGCCTTCCCATTCCATCTGTCTCCCTTTCTCTGTCTCCCTTTCTCTCCATTAAGAAATAGAAGTTGAGCCTGTATTTCTGTAAGATTTGGTCAATGTCTCTAACCCAAAAGACAGGACTGTGGCAATGCCTTAGTATATTATAGTTTTTCTTTCTTTCTGATGATCTGATGATTCTTGTCTCACTTCTTCCCCATAGGCATTTGGTCAGGCTGGAGGGTCTGTCAGGGCAGAAGGAAATCCAAGGAAGACAGCTCCTCCCTGAGGGAGGAAGCTGAGTTTCAAAAGTATCACCTGAGCAAAGGGTACACGCTCTAGTCTGGAAGGTTAAAGAATAACTAGAATGTCCAGGGCACTGGAAATGTATCAAGATGAACCCAGGATGGAAGTGGTTTCCAAACCATAATAGCCCATCAGCAGATTAGGTTTGTGACCCAGAATTCTAAATCTTTAGCCATCTCATGCAGCTAGAGATCCACTGAAAGCTCCTGCCCCCTAGTTAAGTACATCCCACTCACAGGTCACCCTGGGGTGGCTTACAGCAGAACAGGTGAGACCCAGCCAGAAGCCTTACAAGTGTCTGGGGAAGGGATTACGGTTGAGCTCAAGAGAACACCTTGAGGTATTTCAAGTGTCCAGAGAGCCAAAGTATGTAGTGTCCAAAGCAAGGTCCTTCCTTGGATGTCTGAGAAGGCCAGGGACCTCAGGCGTGGGCCTCAGTCTCCTTCTTGATGGCTGGTTTATAAATGACTCCCTTGTTGTCACCTTTTTTGCTACAGGAACAATAAGAACACAAGTCTTTGTTAGTCAAAAAGGAGAGAGGGAGGGAGCCAGAGAGCAGTCTGGCTCAGGCATGGAATGAAGGAGGTCTAGAAGTCCAGAGTCCTCTCTGGGGACCTCACCCAGCTCTGTTGGTCTTAGAAGAGAACGGTGTCATACCAAGCAGTAACTAAAACAGAACCTACTTGCTTTTTGTTTTTGTACTAGACCTGCATTCTGAAGCAGGTTTCATTGTCAGCCCCACTTCAACTTCTGATGCCATAATTAGAAACCTTATTTTCCATACCAAGAAAAATAAAAATATTAGGAAAAGCCAAGCATGGCAATAAAACTATGGACAAAGGCATTTATAGCTAATATCAATGAAAGATCAGGTTTTTCCTTATTTTTTTTGGATTCATAGAAGAAAAACCAGGTGGAAAGATCTCAGTCCAAAGACCCATCTGAAGCCTCACAGCTAACTAGCCATGGCGCAAGGCGGGCAGAGTCACCTCCACACTGGAACACAGCAACCCTTAAATGACCAGTGTTTCACGCAAGGAGTTGGACCCTGGTGTTTCCAGAGCAGTGCTCCTAGGAGAGTGTGGGCTACACACAGGGGCTCCGCAAAGCTGTCTCGCCAGAGAGGCCAACCATCACGAGTACATAAACCACACATCTAGAATGGGAATTCTGAATCCAAACCAACTCACCTCTTCTTCCTTCTGAAGAGCCAGATGGACACCGCCAGAACAATGGAGATGCCAAGGATGCCAGCCAGGGCCACTGAAAGGATGACACCTGGAGAGGAGGCAGGCAGCACGGGTCACATTCCTCCCTTCTCCTCCTCTGATCCCATAGCACCTGAGTGTGAACGTATGCCCTCGCTACAGCTGTCCTCAGAGCACTGTGATTTCCCCACCTCGGTTCCCAGATCCTGGCCTCTGGCTATGTGGGACTGACTGGCAGGAGCACTTAGAGGGACCCCAGGACATCACAGTGGTTTTCCAGCAGGGTCCCAACCTCTCACATGGATCATCCAAGGATCCTGTTCACAATGTCGACTTTCCAAAAGGTCAGCCCCCAGAGAACTGGTTCAGACTATTGGACTTGGGAGCCAGGAATCTGCACTTGATTTTCAAACACCACCAGCTGATGCTGATGCATGTGGTCTGTGAACCACACTTTGAGAAACCCTGGGCTACAGAGTAAGATCTCAGTCTACTTTTGCTTGCTTGATGTAAGGTTTCTTGGGATGCCTCTATCACTGTTACCCCCAATTCACTGTAGTCCCAAACAACCAACCCCAAGGTCAAGGACCTGTGACCTGACCTTATTCTTAGGGATGTTTTTCGGCAAGGCCCTCCAACCTTAACCAACAGAATATCGTAAATGGGATTTTTTGCATACACATCACAGAGTGATTCAGGGTTTTCATTAGAGAAACATTTGATTGGCAGTTCATTTTTCAATTAGAAAGCAGCTTGAGTGACACCAGAAGCCAAAGCGACAGCAGAGAAGCAGAGAAGATGGGCTGAAAGTGTCACAGGCCCAGATCACACTGAAAATCATGGGGTCACCCAGCTGTAACATGCACACTCGAGAGGCCACATACCCAGACTCAGTCCTGTGTCGGTAAGGAGTCCTACTTAAAAGGGGGGAGAAAAGATTGGAGGTTAATCTAGAGTCAGACCGTGACGGGTCTGACCAGTACATAGCGTAAAACTCTTATTTTCGGTGGATTTTCCAGGGCTTGTTCAGGTTTGGGGATGGTCACCCTTGTCTTAGGTTGATGGGGTAGGGGAAATTCCCACCTAGGAATCCAACTGTTTCCTCTTCCATCCCTTGTTCTTTTACCACAGTCCCTTTCTTTGCTAGGGCAAGACTTCAGTTTTTAGTCGTAGTGGCCAAGGAAGCAAAGGGGATGGATAAGAATCAGCCTACCTCAGCTGGCTGCTTCCTCTTTCCCTGATAGCTGCGCTCCTCAGTAAGGAACCTGCCACCCGCCTCCCCCTACTCCCCCCTACTCTAGCATCATGGTTGGGTTCTTTCTTTGCCATTTCTGCTTGGCACTACTGGACAAACTCCTCTACTATCCCAATATATCTTCTCTGCTTCATGAGACTGGGGTATAACTTCCCCCAAGGAGTCTCTTTTAGGAATCAGTGGAATGAGTTTAGAGTTCTGAGTGGGGACCAGCCACCAAAGGTAAAATCCCACAGCCTACTAGGGATCTCCAGGGGCATAGTCACCCGTGACTGCGTCTTTCTGAATAAACAGAGGACCCAAATCATACATCTTCCCTGAGCAGCCCCTAGCCTGCCTCCTATAGGTTCTCATTACTCTGCATCTTCCTCTCAGCCAGTCCTCCATCTAAAGAAGTCTGTTTACATATACCCTCTTCTCCAGTGGTGTTCTGAAACTTCACAGAATGTGTGTGTGCACGCACGCATGCGTGTGCATGCATGTGCACATGCATGCCTCCCTGCCTGCTTTGCTGTCTATTTAAACTCACACTAGAAGCCTGGGTGTGACAGGCTGTGGTAACCCAGTCTGATACACAAAGATATCCTGCACCAGTAAAGCCCACCATAGGCACCAAGACTCCAGGCGACCCCTGGCCGAGTGTGAGGTACTAGCAGAGGGTAACAATTCACCCTTGAAGCTTCCCTCATACCGAGGCACAAGACCTGAGGCTGCAGGGTCAGGTTTGGCTCACCTGCCTTCTCCTGTCCTGTGGCAAGAGTCTGGCTGGTTCCCCAGGGGCCATAACACCTGGACCCGTTCTCTACTACCCTGCAATTTCACATCAAGCCTGCCAAGCCTCTGAGACAGGCCTGAACCTGAGTGGCCCTGGCTGTCATGAGATTAAGCTGAGTAAACATGAGGAGAGTGTCCCCCAGAACAGGTGGACTCTTCCTGTTCTGACTGGCCACCACCAGTCATTCTTAGTTCTTCAGTAACTGCCCTGGTCAGATTGCCTGGCCAGGCCTCCCTGGTAAACTGAACACAGGGAACAGTGTGTGGCTCTAGATGTTCACAGGACAGGTTCCCACCTGGGGAATTTCACACTCTACGCCATATACTGTGTACTCCCCCTGTGCTGGGGTCCCAGGACAGCCCAACTTAGTACTTGAGTTTGCTGGCTTTTTTTTTATTATTATGGTACCCAGAGACCTTGTTCATTTCTATCTTAAACAAGATGACTGTTTCTTCTCTAGCCCTGTGATAAAACACACTTTTGTTCCTCAAGCTCCAAAAGTTCGTAGTGCTGATCCAGCCACCTAAGACTGTCACCAGGAAGCCACTTAGCTGGGTCATCCAAGCTGGGCCATGTCTTTCACAGTCACTGTCAACATGTGAGAGCCACATGGGCCAAAACAGCTGAGCACGCCCACCACATGGCTGAAGGGGTTATCTGTGTGCTGTGGTCTTGGGTTGCTAAGCAAAGCCCATAGATAGGTAGGCCCTAAAGTGATGCTTTTCTCCAGAGTGGCCCAGCTTGGTGGCTGCTCTGGAGGAAGAGTCTGGCTTTCCTTGCTTGCTCTGCAACATTTCAACAACAGCATAATTGAACCCAGCTCCCACCCAGGTTTTTTACTCCTGGGTGGACTCCTGTCAGGGACTCAATTGCCTCTCCCTGGAAACAATGATGTGAGCCCAAACAACAACAAGACAAAGAAAGGTGCAGAGACTGGAATGAGTGAATTTCCAGCTAAGACTTTGATATTGCAAAAAAACAAAGCAGCTAAGGTGCCAAGGAAGAAAAGCCCTGGCAAAGGGGTCACTGTAACGGTTCTACCTCCCCATGATGCGCAAGGCAGGAAGATGTGGTTAGAATGCCACCATCCTAATGTACCAAACACGGCCTGCAGAAAAAGACCTTGCTTGGTGGGTTTGAGGCCCACTGAAGATAGGGCCAAAGCATCTGCTAGCCAAATAGCCAAAGAGCTAGGAGAAATATCGATAATTTGAGAACTAGAGCCAGAAAAAGAAGGTGAAGTATTTCTCAGCAGAGGCTCAGCCAGGTGAGACAAGTCTCTGGGCAACTAGAGTACAGGTTTCCAAGATGGTTCAGGATGGAAAGGGCTGGAGAATGCTATGTTCAGCTTAAACAAAGAAACTGGTTGTTTCCAAACAGGGACAATGACATAGAGTTCCTAAAGAAGAATGATGAGACAAATGGTGAGAATGGAGACAGGCCTGTTCTCAGTGGTGGCCCATGACATCCAGCTGGTGAGAACCTAGCAGCAAAGACTCCTGAGATGGATAACTCAAGCTAAGAAGATGGGGGAGCGCTGCCTGCTCAGTGCCTCCAGAGAGCACTTGGGTACCAGCCAGGGTGAACAGAGATAGGGCAATATGACACAGAAAAGGAAATTGTGCACAGGTACAGACAGCAGCATTGTCCAGGAAGGCAGGACACCTGTAGAAGGTCAGGAACCGCTTAACACAAAGGCCTTGCTACCTGGACTAGCCGGCTCAGGAGCTGCATCTTCCACTGGCATCTGGCTGCACCGAGGATGCTGCTTAACTGCTTTTGAGGTGTTCTGAAGCCTCAAGCACAAACACAGACAAGTCCAGCCCAAAGAGCAAGCACTCATTCACACATCTTGGAGTACCTGGAACAACAGCCTAGTATTTTCTAGTTCTACTTTCAATTCTGTTTCATTGTGGGATATGATCTCTTATTTCAAACTCCTGTCAAAGCATGGACTGTTCTCAAAGAACTGTTATGTAGGGATGATATATGCATGAGCCAGTCTTGCATGGTCTCCAGGAGAGTTTAGGTTTACCTGGAGTTTAACTGATTAAGAACATGACATTGGCTTAGAATGGTAACAAATTACCCTTGTTGCATGATGTCATAAGCCATAGGGTCAAGTGGTTGCAGTACTAGTGTTCGCTTCAGATTGTACTTGCTTAGGAAAATGCCCTCGGTGACCAAGCACACATTGCTGCTGTCTTTGGAAGGTATTTTTTAACCAGGCACTGCTTTTCAATCCAGTGAGGGAATGACTTCTATAAAGAAGTCTGCCGAAAAAGGCACCACTAGACAGATTATAAAGTAGCTGGCTTATAAAACTGTGATAGAAACTGAGGGCTTTGTCACCCCGATGGCAAGCACGCCTGCCACACTGCTCTGAGCCAGGTGCTATGCCAGCTCTTGTTCTTTGCATTCAGTGGTCCAGGCTGCCAGGGCTTAGGGGGCAAGGGCTAATAGGATGGGGAGCTTATATCCCTGTGAGCACAGAGCAATGAAAAGTGTGGCATCCGTTGGCAGCTTGCTCTAGGCCTTTAAAACTCGGCTGCAAGTTCTAGTCTTGAATTTCCCTTATGTAGGGTTTCATTTTCACATTGTTGGCAAACTTAGAATAGAGCAAAGCAAGACTTGAAATTTGACACCTGGCCAGGCATATGTGTAAACCATTCTAAAGAGAAGATAGTGGGGAGGAAAGGGCAAAGGAAACGGTCAGTTATATTCTTTCAGCAAGCTTGTAACATACACCGGGCATGGTGCCAGGAATAAAGAATGAATGAGACATGAGATGCTGGCATCCTTTCCGTAAGGATGTAAGTGTACAGTGTATAACTCTCTCTCTCTCTCTCTCTCATTTTACTGTATTATAATAATTACTCGGTTATATGCCACATACTACAATAGAGATGAATAAGTCAGATGAAAGAGGTGGGTAAGCTTCCTCCAGGGTAGTAGGGTTTCTGAGAGAGTGTGATTAAAGTCTGGGAGAACGAGAGAGAGTCATTCCCGACGAAAAGACTAGTGATTAGTGCGTGTGCCTTCCCTGTTTTAGGAGGCCCCGCACTTTGGGGAACTGAGGCTGAGGACAAGGATGGCGGCCACAGAGAGCTAACATGGGAGGATCAGCCAGGGGCCTCATCAGGAATGGACCCAGCCTTGTGCCTGGCCCCTTTCCCAGCTGTTGCTCCTGAACTCAGCCTGCTCCATGTCAGGGGCTTGTCGTCAGGAAGATGGAATGCTCAAGGGAGTGTTTGCTTGTTTGTTGGTTTGTTTTTCTTTCCCCACAGTGCACAGCTAGGGCCATGCTGGGGAAACGAGGTGTGTTGAGGGGACTGTAACTTCACTTCTCAGCACATTGGATGTTTGCTGCTGACAGTTCAGACCCTTGCTCCAGGTCTAGGAATCTGAAGGTGGGAACTTCTCTGGTTTCTCATTGGATGCCTTGGAAGAACTGATGATACTCTTCCATCTAATAGCTTTATTTATAAATAGAAACTTGAAGAAACACAAGGTCAATAACCACAGAATATAAAGTTCTAGTTTCAAAAAAATTAATTAGCCATCTTAGCTTGGTAAAATTTCTCTCTTTTGCAAGTTTTTCTAAAGCTATGCGGGTCTCTCCGGGATAAGCAGGCTCAAGTTATATCACTCTGCAAATGGCCATTGGTTAGAGCCCTCCCCCTCCCTCTCTGCATCCAGCAAGCTCAATAGTACAGCACACTCACACATCTGAATGCCCCTCAGCTGGCTCTAGATCCAGAGTGAGTGCATGCAGTTCCTCAGAGCAGCCCACTAAAGACATGATTATGGAAACTTTTTGGCCTCGGTGTGCCTCTCCAGTTTCCCTGCCCCTAACATACTTGAAAGGAGCTAGCCAATATTAGGTATTCGGGTTCGCTAGACCCTGGCCTTACTATCCATCACCATTTGGACTCAGAGTTGGTGCCTTTGACTGGGAAGAAATTGACCCACTTCTGGGCACTGGCCTGCACTCTTTCCAGCATTCTTGCTTAGGGTACCTGGCTCTCAGGAAACCTGAGCTGGCTTCAGGTGAGTCTTCTCTCTAGCACCTCATCTGAGGGCAAGCCCAAGCCTTCCTTGGAAAGAGTCCACTTTCCAGAGCCCCTGCAGGACCTGCAGCCTTCCATCTGGAGTAGGGATGTTAGGTCATCAAAACGGCCACCAGGTGAGAAACCCTAATACAGATGGGAAGGAGACAAGGGCTTTCTCACTTGGTGGCCGCTTTGACCAAGTCTCTCTCTTGCCATTTCTCACAGCCTTGCTCAATTATGTAAGAAGAATATTTACTGAAGTTCTAAAGGGCTGTGGGAACAAGGCTCCTCTTGAATTTGTTTGGGATCAGCATCACAAGACTCAGGTTTTCATGACATAATACAGTAAAGACTAGAGATGGCTCCATGGCTGAGAACACTAGTTGATTTTCCAGAGGAGTTGGGTTTGATTCCCAACACCCACAGTATTGAAAGTGGTGATTCACAACTGTCTGTAACTACAGTCCCATAGAATCCAACACCCTATTCTGATCTCCCAGGGCACCAGGCATGCACATGGTATATAGACATACATGCAGACAAAATACTATATACATATAAAACAAAAATAAAAATTTAATTTAAAAAATAAAGATCAGAGCATGTGATATTCAACTTTAGAATCCTGTACTAAGGGGAGAAAACCAATCCTAAGCCTACAAAGTCATTGGCCATGCCCTGGGGTAGTAGTTCTCAATGGGGCCATTTTGCTTCATCTCCCCTAGAGAACTGGGCAATGTCTAGAGTTATTTTTTGAATGTCACAAGTGGGAACATGCTACCAGCATCTAATAGGTAAGGATAAGGGACACCTATTAATGCTACAGGGCACAGGGAGGCCCCCACGATGAGAATCATCCTGCCCATGTGCCATTAGTGCCAGGGTGGAGAAACCCCACTCTAGGGCTGCTTTGTAGCTAAAATACAAACCCTTTACAGGAAGAAGGCACGTTCTGTACGTGTTTTGTAAGCATGTTCTAGGAAAATATCAATTAAATGGTTCAATCCTATTTGTTTCAATTTAATTAAATCTCAGAACACACACACATATGCATGCGCGTGCGCACACACACACATACACACACAGTGCCGCAGTGCGCTTGCCCTTTCATTTTCTCTCCTAGAGATTTTTTCTACTTGGATTCCTTAGCTCCTATTAACTTCCAAAGGAAACTGCATAAAACAGACCCTAAATATAAGTGGGCTTCCATGGAAGAGTCTGCAAAGGACTGAACCCAAATCATTCAGGGGTCATGTGGTCAGACAGGCTCATGCTCCAAACCTGAAACCTCATGTTAGCCAGACCTGCCCCAGATGGGCTGTGAGATGCCCTTGTGAATTCAGTTACCTGTGGGCAGAGGAGTGTAGGAGCTGAGCCTCCTAGGGGCTGCTTCTTCATCTTGCCTTGTTTGCTGCCTGTGTTCTGGAGTATGAGGAAAGGGAGTGCTTTGGCGAAGTTTCTATAATCAGTGTCTAAGTGAACAATTTTCCCTTGAACTGCTGCAGATTCTCCAAGGAGAAAGCTGAGCCTCGCCTCATGGAAGAAGCATCTCTGACCAAGCCATGCAGGAGGGTCTGTGGCAAAGCTACTTTTGCGCTTTGATCTTGATGTCCTAAGCCAGGGATTAGTCTTCAAGCTTCTGTCTAGAGCCTGCTCAATCTACTCCAGCCAGACTTGTAGGATCTACCAAAGCGCTCGGCTACAAAGCTGCCTGTATGGTCCGGTCTACAAGCAGCTACTTAGTTAGACCTGAGCCCATCTAAGAAGATGGCTAATTAGCGCTAGTGCCACAGTCCATTGGTATAAGTGGGATTACTTTTAGTTGTCATAATCAAATTCCTGCACGGTTTCTTCTGATCCTTTGTAACTGCCCCCACACACTGACCCTGCAATGCAAAGTGAGCATTGACAGTGATTAGTATCCATTCTGAATCACAGTATGTCGGCACTGAAAGGATGTCAGAGCAGGTCTCCAGCCTGCCACCCTGTGGACAAGGAAGCCAAGGCCAAAGAAGGGTATGCTTTGTCGACATCATAGAGCCAGGAGAACACGAAGCAGCAATGCCTTGAACCGAGGTCTCCTGACTTCAGGGAAAGAATCCGTTACCCTCTTTCCAGGTACATATACAGATTAGCTCAGAGAGCAGCTCTTACAGCCTGTGAACCATAAGCAAAATTTTGCCTGATATGTGTGGACTATGGTCCTCATCTCTAGGCCTTTAAATTTAAGAATTGAAGTAGTTCCATATGCAGTATGATGCCTCATGTCTATAACTCCGACCTCTTGAGGGGCTGAGGCAGGAGAACCATAAAGTCAAGGCCATCCTAGACCTCCATAGTGGGTTGCGAGGTAGCCTGAAATATAGGAGACCTTGTCTTGAAGACACAGAGAACCGAGAACAAAGGTTCAACTCTACATACTACGTAGTCCACTTAGAAGACTAGGGAAGGAGTATGCTGTGTCCATAATGGGGAGCAAATGAAAACATCCCAGGAACTCAAATCATTCACCAGAAAACCAGTGGGTTGTCCCTGTCTTACCCATTCTCGGGTTATAGGAAGGACCACCCTGTTTCCCAGATTGTATTTCAGACTCAGAAACTGAAGAGAAGGGAAATGACCTTAACTGAATGATACCTGGAGAGAACACAAGGCACAAACCCTCGGGCCTGAGAATAACCCACAGAGATAGTCTTACAGCCACAATGCTGGCCGTGTCGAGGGGACAGTTCAGAAGGGCAGATCTCTAATGCCTTCTGGCTTTGAAACACAGTCTTCATTGGCTCGTGACTAAACTGGGCAGGTGACAAGCATAACCTCATATAGTAAAGGACCAGCAACAGCAAAAAGCCTGAGATAAGATGAGGGGCATGGCTCCTCTTACAGGCAGGCTGATGTATATGTTTTAACATATGAACTCCTGACACTATTGAGCTATGTGTGACATACGGAAACCACAGGAGCACTTCTGCAGATCCGCACTGCTTCTGACCAGCCAAGATCCCCAAACTTGGCAAAGCCCAGGAAGGTGTGGTAAGAAAGTTCCCTCAGAGGTGTGAAGACAGATGTGGATGGCAAGAGTTCTCCTTATCCCCATCAACACTGTAGTGTACCGATGGAGGCACCAAACAAGACTTTCATTTCCTACTCATCACAGTTATAGATGTACAAGGAATAATGAGTTCTTAGCAGCTGGAATACACCAAACTCTTCAGTTTTATCCAGCTTGGAATGTGTTTGCTGGTGCGTACATAAGTTCCAAGATTAGACCAAAAAAACTGAAACAGAGTGCTTTCTTGCTAATGGGCCCTGCTACGTTAGACTTTGAGCAGATGTGGCCATGAACATGAGTTATACCCTTGACCTTACAAAGAAGCACGGATGCTTGTAGTATGTAATCACTTCCTTCAGTCTAGGGCAGGGCGTATGTAGCCCTTTATGCCTAGGGAGTCTATGGTGGGAAGTTCAAGTCTCTCCTCGTGCAAAAGATTCCATGTGTCTTAGGATAAGGAATCATTTTTCAGAGCAGAGAAGTTCCGAAGGACATCTCACCCCCACTGGTGGGTGATGTAAGGGCTTCCGTCCATGTGCCTCAAAGTCCTGTGCTCCTCTGTAAGGACTTGAGGAAGCAGAGAACACAGAAGGGAGACCACAGTAGCCCCCACACCAACGTTCCTAGATGTGCTCTGGTTTCTTGGCAGTCAGGGGACTCTTAGCCAGTCTCCTAAGGGCACTGTTTTCCTTGGTAGAAAACACACATCTGGTGGCTAACACACTGCTACCTCCTCCTCCCGCCAGCATCTTCCTCACCTTGTCGGAAGGAGATATACACCAGCCTCTCATCAAACTTCTGGACCTGCCGGAAGTTGTTGACCATTTCTCTGGGGGAAGGATCATCCATGTGTGTGAAATACAGAGCTGTCTCCAAAGCCAGCAGCTGAGGGGAAAAATGGAAACGGGTCTCATGAGCAGAGGATGCTCACCGGCCTGAACTACTGGGGAGAAGCCTCTGGAATCAGCTCGTGAAGTGCTTGGCAGGTAGTATTTGAAGGCAGTGGGAAATCCAGAGAAGATTGCTCCATCCTGAGGTCTCACTAGTTAGCTTCTGCTCAATTGGGCTGGGTCCTTCCTGCTGTCAAGGTTCCCGATAACCACAGAATCTGCCCCCAATGAAGGGAAAGCTCAAGAGAAGGACTCCTTAACCTCTCACCAAGACCACATTCCTTTCATGATCCGAACTCTTAAAGCAGTGGGGGCTGGGCTTGCTTTTTCTTTTTCTTTTTTATAATCAAATCAGAATAAAAGACAGAGGAAGGAGGCCCCCTGGTGATCTGACTGCTGGCTCCCTGGCATTTGCACACCCCCACGAAGATGATCCAATCTGTTTCCATGGCAGTTTCTGGGTTAGGCTGTGGCTGCTTCCCCACAGAGTTCACCTCTGATTCAGCTCATCCCCTCTCCTGTCCACCCACCAGATGCCATTTACCGAGGTTTCTCTGTTCAGAAGCTTGTAGTACAGAGCAGGAGTTTGACAGTGAGGGCTGGCTAGAGCGACCGGGGTGGGGGTTATTATTATACCATCGGCCTTCTCTACACTTTTCTTCTTCATGCCTTCAGGCTGTGGGGTAGCAGGATGCGCAGTGACTCATCTCAGGAATCAGGTGATCCTGAGAACTTCTGACCCTGACTCCAATGTAAGTGGTTGCTAATGACATGGCTCCCTCCCTAGCTTTCACTTCTGGATTGTGAGCTCTAAGACCTGTGACTCCCTCACCCCTGCGATCCCAAGGCCCATGTGTTATAGGGCTATGAACTTTACCCCACCAAAGGGCCAGGCTCTCCCACCTGGACACCAAATGCCACCCAGCCACTGCAAACTCAGCTTTGCAGCTCTCTTTAAAGAACTGCGGGAGGTATGTCCATTTTCCTAGCTTGATGTTTAACTCCTCTTAGAGCTTAGTCTGTAATTTCTGCAGCAGTTCAGCGGCAGGTCACTGGAGAGGTTCTGAAGAGGGGCTAATGAACTCAGAGGAAATCAAGTCACTGATTAGATCAGCTTGTGGCAGGGAACAAGATGCTGTACAGTCTCTGGCTTGTTACCTGATCCTGGGAAATCTGCACAGGATTTCGGAAAACTGTCCAGAGCACAGTAGGGTAGCAAGGAGGTGTAGTCAGGGACCCTACATAGCGGTAGTACTCGCCAGGGCTCTCAGGCAGAAGTTCTTCAATGTTGAAGCCTGGGATGCGCACTTGTTGGCCTGGAGAGACATATTGGGAGTGAGGGTACCAGTCTACCTCCTGATAGGAGAGGCATAAGCATAGTAACTGAGTTTAAATACTCACATTCAGGCATAGAGAATATGCTCTTTCCTGGGCCACCTGGGCCAGCATCACAACACTGTCCAGTGACCCGCTGTTTTCAATGCACCCATCCCTTATGCTGTTGCTATTCTTTTTTTTTTAAGATTTATTTATTTATTATGTACACAGTGTTCTGTCTGTCTGTATGCTTCCTGGCCAGATGAGGGCACCAGCTCTCATTACAGATGGCTGTGAGCCACCATGGCTGTGAGCCACCATGTGGTTGCTGGGAATTGAACTTGGGACCTCTGGAAGNCTGGAAGAGCAGTCAGTGCTCTTAACCTCTGAGCCATCTCTCCAGCCCCCTGCCGTTGCTATTCTTAAGGTGACACAGGTGTGACCACATCCTGAGTAACAGTGAATGATAAGTAGCCAAGAACCCCTCACCTTTGTACTTAACATGTTGAAGATGACTGAAGATCTTGTCATATGATGGATTGATAGTGCCTATCTGCAACAGAGACCAGGAAGGGTGAGCTGGGGCAGAGTAAGATAGGCTCAGCCCACATTGACAGTGGCGATAAAAGGGCTGGGCTAGAGGCCTTCCCTGAGGATCTGTCTTACGAAGAAAATTCTGACCCATCACCAAATTGTTGAGAGTTAGTCTTGACCTTGGCATCAAATGATATCTATTTTCAACTGAGGACACCGGGTTTGAGTACCCCAGTATATAGGGTGTGTTCCTGGTTGTCTGATATAAGCCCAAAGACTACATCAGCCCATTTAACCTGGAACTTAAGGGAGCTTTGAGTTCGCAAAAGTAAGTAAGTAAGCTAGCAAGCACACTGGGAAAGGGAACACGTTGCCTCACTGGGGGAAAGCAAAGCCAGCTGATCATTCCCCACCCCCGCCCCCNTCAGCCTCCATCCTGCTAGGATTACAGGCATACACCACCGTACCAGGCTCTATTCTTGTTTCCCAATATTAAATAATTTATTCCAGAATGAAGTAAATCATTCATTCCAGAACAGAGTTTGGATGCCAGGTGTTGAATCAGTGATGGGCACATCTGAGGGCGCAGCATAAGATCTTTGTACCCCACAGGTCCTCTCCAGCCATGCGACCTCAGACCGTGCAACAGGACTGGAGACAGGGACTCATATTTTCAATGTCACAAAAGCCATGTCTGTCTCAGCTGCCTAAATACAGAAAAGGCTTCCTCTGAGAAAAGAGAGAAGGAGCCTTCTGAGGAATGGCCCTGCTCTAGAGGCAATGCAAGGCCATTCAGGAGCAGCTTACCACCAACTGCTGTGCACAGCACACATGCCTGGTCCTGACACCATCCCTGCTACAGACTTCATGTGAGAAGCCCTTTGAACTGCATACCTCGATGAGAATGGCAAGGACAGCGAGGCCTTCTGACTTGTCGCTAGCGGCGCTGAAGTCAGGGTACAGGTCTGAGTTGTAATGGACGATGTGCAGCTGCAATAGGAAAGAAGGGGCCCAGAAGGGGACAAGTGATTCACAGGAACCTTTTGTTTCTGAGAAAGGCTTGTCCAACAAGAAAGATAGGCATCTATTTCTCCTCTCCCCCAAAAGAAATGACCCCTCACCCTTAACATCTGTCCCCAGTTTTCCCCTTTCCCCAGTCCTCTCCAACTTGTAAACCAGGGCACATCCTGTCTAATTCCTTGGCTTCCTAGAGTCTGATAAGGCACCTAGAAAGTATCAGAGGTATAGTAGACATGAATGGATTGATGAATGAATGAATGGATTTTTATATTAACCATGAGAAGATGTTGGTACTTTGGAGCTCCTCTCTCTCTCTCTCTCTCTCTCTCTCTCTCTCTCTCTCTCTCTCTCT